>CAUYQG010092727.1:0-29268 GCA_963574415.1 Tarsius wallacei
ATGCAGTCCATTCTCAGGGCTGAGGGCATTTGCATATACTCAGACATATTTTCTTAAAGTTATACCTGAGTGTCATAATATTTTACTTTACAGAATGATGTCACTTTCAGCAGAACTTTTAATTTGTACCTGGCATATAGAAACACAACTGGTTATTTAATGTTTTTATATGCATCATACTTTTGTGTATAATTCTATTTTGTTCAAATGTCTGTTGAATTTTCATGTAAACTTTTTTGTATTATCTATGAATATTAATAGGTTTTCCCAATCTGTATGTTATATTGTCTGTTTATTGCACTTGCTGGAGGATTACATTCATTGTTGAAGAGGAGGAGTGACCATAAAAATCCTTATTGCTCTCTTAAATATTAAGGAGTTTCCCTGCCATTTTTCTGTTAATTTGAATTTCCATATTTCTTTTGTGGACTCCATGAACACATCAAGTAATTTGCCTTCCATTCTGAGTTTGCTTAGTGCTTTAATCAAGAATCAGTAATCAGTACTGAATTTAAACAAATGATTTTTCTGTTTCTAGAGCTGTGTCCTTCTCCATTAATTTCTAAATGGCATAAATGCATTAATGTTTTTCAGTACCTTAAAGATGTCACTTCTGTGTCTTTTGGCTTGCATAATTTCTGATGAAAGTCTGTTATCATTTTTATCTTTGTTCCAAAGTTAAATAATAATTGTGTCTCAGAAATGAAACTATCTTGGATATTAATGTTATTCTTTTAAACATTTCTGGAATCAGTGTGCTGTATATTTCATTAGAAATTTTGCTTTATGTTTTAAATATATAGGTTTGAATTTTCCTGTTTCCTATTTTTCCTTGTCTATTTTTTATAAAAGTTATTGTATTTTTATTTTTGCATGAATATTATTTTTATTATTATAACCTGAATCTCCCTAATTAGTAATATTGCCAAACATCTTTCTTTTTGTTTGCTTATCTTGCACCCATATATCTTCTTTAGTAAAATCTCTATACATATTTTGGCCACTTTTTATTGACTTTTTTATTTATGAGAGAGTGTTTACATGTAATATAGTTCCTTTCCTTCACAGATATGTTGTGCAAGTTCTTTCTATTCTTCTGTGTTTTTAATGTGTCTTTTAAAAAACCAAATTGTCCTATTTTGATGAAAACTAATGTGTCTTTAAAAAATTATTTTTTAAAATTTTTCCTAGCCACAAAAAGAAGAGAAATACCTTGACATCTTCCTAACTAGAGATGTGAATGACCTTTACAATGAGAAGTACAAAACACTGTTCAAAGAAATCAAACAGATGGAAAAATATTTCTTCCTCATGGAATGGAAGAATCAACATTGTTAAGATGTCCATCCTACAGATTTAATGCAATATCCATCAAATTACCAGCATCATTATTCTCAGGCCTGGAAATAACAATACAGAAATTCATATGGAAACATAAGTGACCATGAATAGCCAAAACAATCCTCAGCAAAAGAAATAAAGGAGGAGATACCACACTTCCATACTTTAACTTTATTATAAGGCTACAAGAATCAAAGCAGCCTGGTACTGGTACAAGAACAGGCATATAGACCAATGGAACAGGATAGAGATCCCAGAAGCAAAACCTCAATTTCCCAACCAACTCATCTTATACAAAGCCTCCATGAATAACCACTGGGGAGAGATGAACTTGTTCAGTAAATGGTGCTGGGAAAATTGACTGACCACGTGCAAAAGATTAAAACAGGCCCTTACCTATCACCATACACAAAAAACAACTCTAAATGGATCAAAGACCTAAATGTAAAACCTCAAACTATAAGAGTCTTAGAAGATGCAGGAGATATACTAATGGAAATTGGAACTGGCAACCAATTCCTGATCAAAACCCCAAGTACCCATGCCATAAGAGGTAAGATAGATAAGAGGGACCTCATCAAACTGACAAGCTTCTGCAAAGCAAAAGAAATCATCAAGAGAGTTGGAAGACAGCCCACAGACTGGGAAAAAATATTTGCCAACTGTGTATCAGACAAAGTTCAAACATCCAGGATGTACAAGGAACTCAAATGTGCCAAAAAGAAAAAAACAAACAGCCCCATTACAAAGTGGGCAAAAGATATGAATAGACACTTTTCAAAAGAAGACATATGAGCAGCCAACAAATACATGAAAAAATGCTCAGCCTCACTAATCATCAAAGAAATGCAAATTAAAACCACATTGAGATACCACCTAACTCCAGTCAGGTTGGCCATCATCAATAACTCAAAAAGCAACAGATGCTAGAGAGAATGCGGGGAAAGAGGAACACTTCTACACTGTTGGTGGGCATGTAAACTAGTACAACTGCTGTGGAAAACAGTTTGGCAGTTCCTAAAAGATCTAAAATTCGACCTTCCATATGACCCCACAATTCACTTTCTGGTAATATACCAAGAAGAACTCAAATCACTCTACGAAAAAGATATCTGCTCAGACATGTTTATTGTAGCATTATTCACAATAGCAAAAACATGGGACCAATCATGCTGCCCATCAAAACAGGACAGGTTAAAAAAATGTGGTACATATACGCAATGGAATATTATGCAGCCATAAAGAAGGACAAAATTATGAAGTTCACAGCAACTTGGATAGACTTAGAGTCTATAATACTGAGTGATCATTCACAGAAACAAAGAACGGAGTACCACATGTTCTCACTCATAAGCAGACCCTAAGCAATTATCATAATACTATAAGAAAGGGATTGGCAGTAGTGAAAACTGCCAAGGGGAGGCACACCTCATCAATAAGGGAACCTGTTCTCAAACCAGGTTAAGTGTGGGCAAAAGCGAGGCCCAAACTTTACCTACACAATGGCCATTTGTATACCTAACCCCGAATTGTACCCTACATCTTTTAAATAAATAAATATATAGATAAATAAATAAATAGTTCGTTTCTTTTTCATGGCTATTAAATGTAAAAGTATTTGCAAAGTGAAATGCCATATATGACTTGGGTTCTAGTCTTCATGTATTTGCTAAGAATGATTTTCACTTACTACTTAAAGTGGTATAATTGGTTTTCTGATATGACTTCCTAATAAAATATGAATGAGAAAGGAAAAAAGTCTTCTTAAAGAACTGACCACCATTATAAATATGTAAATTTCTCTCTCTCTCTCTCTCTCTCTCTCTCTCTCTCTCTGTCTGTCTTTCTCTCTCTCCCCTCTTTCTTTCCTTCTTTCTCTTTGAGACAGGGTTTCACTATGTTGCCCAGGCTAGAGGACAAGGGCATAATCACAGCTCACTACAGCCTCAAACTCTTGGGCTCAAGTGGTTCTTATGCCTCAGACTCTCAAGTAGTTGGGGTTATAGGTACTCACCACCATGCCTGGCTAATGTTTCTAGGTTTTGTAGAGATAGAGATCTCACCTTGTTGTGTAGCCTGGTCTTGAACTGCTTGTCTCCAGCCATCCAACTGTCTTAGCCTCCCAAAGTGCTGATGACAGGTGCGAACAGGCTCTATTTATTTCAATTTTCTCTCCTTCATTTACTTGGTATTGCTTTTTCCACCTTTTTTGGAAATCCTGAGAATTCTGAAATCTCTACCATCTGGAATGATTTTTGAGAATAATGCAACAAGTACCGTTCATCTCTGATGTGATGCAACTGTCCAGGGAACATCATCATCTTGCCTCACTCCGGCAAATAAATGTAACAAATACAACTTCCTTCTAAACTTATGTCTCTGTGGTTCATATGTCCTATGTGCCTGGGTATTCAAGACTTTGTATTCTCTTTACATAAAGACTGAACTAACTTTTGGCTCTGAATGTGATCAAGTTATCTCTATCTTTTTACACATCTCCAAAACTGGATTCCTGCTTAGTTCATGCTGAAAATAACAACAGCAACTTGTTGCATATCACCTTAAATTTCCTTTCATTTTTCTGACGAGTTTTCGAGATGAGAACTATGGTGAGTTTATCTCACAAGAGAGGAAACTTAGGTTTAGTGAATATAGATAACTTGGCTAAATACACTGACAGCAAAGCATAGGTGTGGATTTCAGAGCCATATCTTTTTTTCCATTCAATAAAACATATTGCTTTCCTAGAAAATGCCAGGTACTGTTCTATATGGTTTACTGGAATATTCAGGCAATATGGCAGTGTACACAAAAGAAAATATCCTTATCCTCTAGTTGGGAGATGGTGAATAAAAATTAGCAAATATGTAAGCACAGGTGTAAACATAAATAAAAATTAAGTAAATGGTTAAAGTAAATAGTGTGTAGGGTAAGTACTACAGAGAGATGGAATGCAAGGAAGGGGATGAAGAGTGTTAGCTGGTAGGGGGAAGTTGCACTTGGAAATTGTAGTGAAGGTGAAATTTAAGAAGGAACATGAAGAGGCTCTAGAAAACAATAGTGTGTATATCTGGGGAATGAGCGTTCCAAGCAGAGGGAATAGCCAAATGGGAAGGCCATGAGGCAAGAAGATCCAAAGAGTATTCAGGGAACAGAAAGGACCTCAGTATGTGCAGAAGAGGGGGCTTAGTGTGGAGAGAAGACAATGAAATTAGAAAACAAAGGGTTCAGATCCTTGGGCTTTGGAGGCAGTTTGAGGCCTTTGGCTTTTTCTTAGTGTAATCTATTGAAGAGATTTGAATGATATGATCCGACTTATGTTTTGGGAGAAGTTCTCTGGATTCCATGTCAAGTAGAGACTGCAGGAGAGTAAGGACAAGATTGGGAAGACAAATAATTGATTCAAAGAATTGACTTACTCAGAGCTGTTAGATCAGGGATTGGAAAGACAGGACCACAGATCATTTGAGTGACCTGTGCACTAAGAATGATTATCACATACTGAAAGGGTCTTGAAGAAGAAGAAAAGGGTAGGGTAGAGGAAAAGGGGGGGTGAGGAGGAAGAGAAGGAGCTTAAAAAACTATCTATGGACCACAAAGCAAAAATCTTTGAAATCTGGAAAATATTTGCCAAAATCTGAAGCCAAGCTTCTAGCTGAAGGTAGGTTTTCAACAAAATTCAAAGAAGGAAAACATGACAGAATTAGTTGCTGAATATGTTGTAAAGGGATAGGTGCTGAGAAATATCTATCACTTCATTCTGAAATGTCACAAAAAAAGACGATTCATGTCCACTGAGGTATTGAAAAATAACCTGCTTAGCCTGTAATCCCAGCACTTTGGGAGACCAAGGTGAGAGGATTGCCTGAGCCCATGGGTTCAAACCAGCCCAGACAACTTGGTGAGACCTTGTCCCTACAATAAATCACAAAAACTAGCCAGACATGGTGGTGTGCATCTGTAGTTCCAACTACTTGGAAGGATGAGGGAGAAGGATCACCTGAGCCCAGCAGGTTGAGGCTGCAGTGGCCATGAGCATGCCACTGTACTCCAGCCTGGGCGACAAGAGTGAGACTCCAACTCAAAAAAAGAAAAAAAAGAAAAGAAAAGAAAAATAACCTGTTTCCAGAACAGAAAAGTTAAAGGGCACTAACATGGACAATATCACAAAAAGTATACAGCAATGAGAAAATAATAACACAAAACATTCTTGGAGCACTTAAACATTTTCATGCTAATTTTAGAATTTAATCTTTCAATCAACAACATGGGATGGGTAGAATTTCCCCATTAAAAATTACTATATCCACACGAAATAGTATGATGCTAAGCAACTATTGGGTCAACAATGAAATCAAAACAGAGATTAAAAGGTGCCTGGAAACAAATGAAAATGAAGAAACATCTTACCAAAACTTCTGGAATGCCATGAAAGCTGTAGTAAAAGGGGAATTCATATCTTTATAAACACACATGAAGAGAATGGAAAGATCACAAGTTAACAGCCTAACAGGTCCCATAAGGAAGCTGGAAAAGCAAGACCATCAAAACACTAACTTCAGCAGAAGAATCCAGATCACCAAAATAAAAGCTTAAATCCAGGGCATAGAAGACAAAAAGATAATACAAAAAAAATCAACGAAACAAAAAGCAGTTTCTTTGAGAAGATAAACAAGATCGATGGTCCCCTAGCCATACTGACCAAGAAAAAGAGAGAAAAGGCCCAAATAAATTCAATCAGAAAAACAAAAGATGAAGTCACAACTGACCCTGAAAAAAAATACAAAAGATTATCCGAGACTACTATGTACAATTGTATGGAAACAAACTTGAAAACCTAAAGGAAATGGAGAACTTTCTGACATCACACAACCTCCCTAGGTTGAAACAAGAAGAAATTGAGACCCTAAGTAGACCAATAACAATCAAGGAAATTGACTATGCCATACGAAAACTACCTTTTAAAAAAGCCCTGGACCAGATGGCTTTCCAGCAGAATTCTACAAAACATGCAAGGAGGAATTGATACCAATCCTGTTAAAAGTATTCAAGGTGATTGAGAAAGATGGAACTCTCCCCAAATCATTTTATGACACTAACATCACATTGATACCGAAACCAGGTAAAGACCCAACATAGAAAGAGAACTACAGGCCAATATCTTTGATGAACATAGATGCTAAAATTCTCAACAAGATCCTAGCAAACCGGATTCAACAACACATCTCAAAAATCATCCATCACGACCAAGTAGGCTTCATCCCTGAAATACAAGTCTGATTCAACATTCATCAGACCATAAACCTAATTAAAGACATGAATAGACGTAAAAGCAAAAACCATATTATTATATCATTAAATGCAGAGAAAGCTTTTGATAAAATCCAGCACCCTTTCTTGATAAAAACCCTCGAACATCTAGGCATAGGTGGAACATACCTCAAAATAGTAAGAGTCATCTATGAGAAACCCACAGCCAGCATATTCCTAAACAGACAAAAATTAGTACCATTTCTCCTGAAAACTGGAACAAGACAAGGATGTCCACTCTCACCCCTCCTGTTCAACATAGTTTTGGAAGTCCTAGCTAGACCAATCAGAGAAGAGAAGGCAATCAGGGGTATCCAAATAGGAAAAGAAGAAGTCAAGTTATCTCTCTTTGAAGATGACATGATTGTATACCTTGAAAACCTAAGAGAATCTGCCAAAAACCTCCTTGCACTGATAAAGGACTTTGGCAAAGTCTCAGCATATAAAGTAAATTTGCAAAAGAGAATCGCATTTCTATATGCCAATAATAAACAAACAGAAACCCAAATAAAAAGCACAATTCCACTCACAAGAGCCACAAAAAAAATGAAATACTTTGGCATCTTTCCAACCAGAGATGTGAAAGATCCTTACAATGAAAACTACAAAACACTGCTCAAAGAAATCAAAGATGACACAAACAAGTGGAAAAATATTCCATGCTCATGGATTGAAAGAATCAACATTGTTAAGATGTCCATTTTACCTAAGCCAATCTACAGATTTAATGCACTACCCACCAGATTACCAGCAACATTCTTCTCAGACCTAGAAAAAACAACACAGGAATTCATATGGAAACATAAATGACCAAGAATAGCCAAAACAATCCTTAGCAAAAAAAACAAAGCAGGAGGTATCACACTTCCAGACTTTAAACTTTACTATAAAGCTACAATAATCAAAACAGCCTGGTATTGGTACAAAAATAGGCATATAGACCAATGGAATAGAATTGAGATTCCAGAAGCAAAACCTCAATTTCTCAACCAACTCATCTTTGACAAGGCCTCCACCAACAACTACTGGGGAGACAAGAACCTATTCAGCAAATGGTGCTGGGAAAACTGATTGACCACATGAAGAAGATTGAAGCAAGACCCCTACCTATCCCCATACAGAAAAATCAACTCGAAATAGATCAGAGACCTAAACGTAAAACCTCAAACTATAAGAACCTTAGAAAATGCAGAAGACACCCTTATGGAAATTTTAACTGGCAACCAATTCCTGATCAAAGCCCAAAGTGCCCATGCCGTAAGAGATAAGATAGACAAGTGGGACCTCATCAAATTGGCAAAATTCTGCAAAGTCAAATAAACCATCAAGAGAGCAGGAGGACAGCCCACAGACTGGGAAAAAAATATTTGCCAACTCCATGTCTAACAAAGGCCTAGCATCTATGATCTACAAGGAACTCAAACATACTGAAAAGTAAAAACAAACAGCCCCATTACAAAGTGGGCAAAAAGATATGAGTGGACAGTTCTCAAAAGAAGACATATGAGCAGCCAACAGATACATGAAAAAATGTTCAGCTTCACTAGTCATGAAGGAGATACAAATTAAAACTACACTGAGATACCACCTAACTCCACTCAGAATGACCATCATCAATAACTCAAAAAATAACAGATACTGGAGAGGATGTGACAAAAAGGGAACACTTCTACACTATTGGTGGGAGTACAAACTAGTACAGCCTCTGGGGAAAACAGTGTGGCGATTCCTAAAAGTTCTAAAAATTGACCTTCCATTTGACCCTGCCATCCCCCTACTGGGAATATACCTGGGAGAACTCAAATCACTCTATAAAAAAGATACCTGCACACGTATGCTTATTGCAGCATTGTTCACAATAGCAAGAATATGCAAGCAACCGTGCTGCCCATCAAAAGAGGACTCGATAAAAAAAATGTGGCACATTTACACAATGGAATATTGCACAGTCATAAGGAGGAACAAAATCATGAACTTCACAGCAACCTAGATGGAATTAGAGTCTATAATGCTGAGTGAAAATTCACAGAAACAAAGAACTGAGTATCACATGTTCTCACTCATAAGTGGACCTTGAACAACTACTGCAATACTATAAGAAAAGGATTGACTGTAACTGAAAATTGAGAAGGGGAGGGGGGCAGGGAGGTGAGATTGACAGTAGTGGAAATCTGCCTGGGGAAGGGGGGCACACCTCATCAACATGGATACCTGCACAGTGAATATTTGTATACCTAACCCGGAAATGTACCCCACAATTTTAAATAAAAAAATTTTTCAAAGCAAAAAAAAAACAAACAAAAAAAACCCCAATATTGATTCTTCAGATCCATAGCATGGGATATTTTTCATTTGTTTGTATTATCTTTGAGCTTTTTCAGCATTTTTATAGTTTTTGTTGTAGCAATCTTTGTGGGCTGCACATATTGACTTCCTTTCAAAGAGAAAATTATGAAAAGGGAGAAAAATAAAAACTTTATAGCAGATTAACCTAAAACTCCTCAGGTGGGTGACCAAGCCAAGATCATCATTTGTAAGTTATGTTGATAGCATGGATTTTTGATATGGTACAATAAAAATGTCACTTTGCCCTATAGCATTCCTCCCCAAACATATAACCTTATTCCAACCATGAGAAAATCCTCAGACAAATTCATAATGAGGGTCCTTCTATAAAATATGTGACCACAACTTTTCAACACTGTTAAGGTTATCCAAAAAAAAGGAATGTCTGAGAAGTTGTCATAGCCAAGAGGAGACTAAGAAGGCATGATGCCTAAATGTGATGTGATATATCCTGGATGGAATCTTAGAGTAGAAAAATGTCATTAAGAAAACACTAGTATAATCTTAGTAAAATATGAACTTTTGTCAATAATAGTGTATCAATGTTTATTAGTTGTGAAAAAAAATACTATGGTGATATAAGACATTAACAATAGGAGAAACTGATATGAGATCTATGGAAGCTGTTTGCAGTATCTTTTCATGTAGTATCTTTTTTGTGAATCTAAAACTATTCTACAACAAAAAATTATTTGATAGCTTTAAAAACTCATAAAATATCACTAAATGGAAAAATATTTATTAGGTTTTTTTGTTATGCTTCAAAGAGAAAACGTGGAAACAATTGGCATAACTTTAAAGGAGGCACATTTTGTTTCTACAAAATAAAGTCTTTTAAAATAATTTGAACTGCCTTTGGGGATAATGCAGCAATGGAGGTAATCAAATTCTAGTTGGGGGAACATTTGCTAGAGATTTGGAGAAATAGATTAAAACATCTGATAAGGATTAAACTAAACAATAATAAACAAATAAAACACCCATTGAGCAATATGATCTTCACATTTACTTCTCACAACACCTCACTTAAGAGACAAGGAAACTGAGACTTTACCAGAGGCTTCCGTGGATTACGCAGAAAGTATATAGCCAGGACAGAAACCATTTCTGTCTCAAGCAAAAGTCCACGGTCTTTTCACTCAGTAGACTTCTTTTTGGGATGGATCTCCAAGATGTGACTAAGAAAAAATATTGATTCAAGAAGAAAGAATTTCATGGTACAATAAAATGAAAAAGTGGTAGTCTGAAGAGCTAGAGAAGATACTCAGAATCAGAACAGAAACTATAAAAAGTTATTATTTATTATGGGCTCCAAGTTAAGTGTGGAACAAAAATAAATAAATAAAATGTATGCAAAAACACTTAATCCACTTTATATAGTTTTGTTTTGTCTTTCGCTATTAAATATCACCAGTTGGCAGGAGATACAGACACTTAACAACAACAACAAAAACACTAAAAGCATTGAATTTCAATCCATTTTTTCCCTAATATTGACACAATCATGTGTGTTTAATCAATAATGAAAGATACTCTAGAACCAGCAACTAGCAAAAACAAGGCTTACATTGAAGTCATTCTGTGCTATGATGAGCCATGTTTATCACCAGAGAAAAAGAATGTATTGTGGTCAACAAATTCTGTGAGAAAGAATATACATAATAGATTTCATATGATTTTGCAATATATATGTGTAGTCATTTGAGAAAATTACCTGGGACTTATTTTCATCCACAGTTATTTGCACCTCTTCTACCGCCATGTTTTCCTGCAAAATAATCCATAAACAGACATGAAATGGTTGGAATCACCAACATTCTAAATATGTGAGCGTTTTATTTGTAAAGGGTCAGTTGTACTAAGAGTTTCGATGTCTGTTCTGGGCGACTATGGGCTATTGATCTCTTTATTGTGGAGCACTTACCAGTTGAAAGTTAGCCAGAGATCCTCACAATAGTGTTTCTGCAGGCAAGCCGCCTTCTTCTGTTCACAAGGAAACTGTTTAATTCATAAAGTGTTAACTTCAAAGGGGAAAAATTAGTTGCCTGGAAAAACGTAATGAGCTAAATCCAGCAATTTGGTACACACATGCTGTAGTCTGTTGAACTCATGTTGACTATTTGTACTGTGTTTCTTTTTGGAACAGATTGTTTTGGAGGCCTATAATTGGAGAAAGGTGCTAATTTGAAAAGTTTGGAAATGACTAGGTATCTGTCCCTCGTTTAAGTGTCGTTCATATTAGGGTCTTAGCTCGAAAGCAAGATGTAAGAATCTGTGCTTGAAAGTTCTTTCTCTGTATTTTACCTTTATTTTTTGTATTTCTTAAAGTAAAATGGTATTCATCATAACATCTTCAAAGCAGTAGCAATGCATTTTTTCCTTTTCAATTACCAACTCTTTTTTTTTTTCTGAGTTGGAGTCTCACTCTGTCACCCAGACTGGAGTGCAGTGGCCGCTCCCGGCCACCACAGCCTCGACCTGCTGGGCTCCGGCGATCCTTCTGCCTCAGCCTTCCAAGTAGCTGGAACTACAGGCGCGTGCTCCCATGCCCGGCTGATTTTTTTTTTGATTTATTGTAGAGATGAGGTCTCGCCAAGTTGCCCAGGCAGGTCTTGAACCCGCGGGCTTAGGCAATCCACTCACCTCAGCCTCCCAAGGCGCGGGATTATAGGCTGAGCCACCAAGCCTGGCTCCAACTCATTTTTTAAAGCAGATTTATGTTCACAGCAAAATTGAGCAGAAAGTATAGTGAGTTCCCATATGCCCTCTTTGCCTACACGTGCAAACCTCCTTCATTATTGACATTCCTTGTCACGGTGGAACATTTATTACAATTGATGAATTTATGTTGACATAGCACTAGCACCCAGAGTCCATAAAATACACTAATTTTTACTCTTCATATTGTACATTGCATGAGTTTGGACAAATTTGTAATGATATGCATTCATTGTAATATAAAACAGAATAATCTTACTGCCCTAAGAATTCTCTGTATTTAACCTAACTTATTTCTCTCTGCCACCAATTCCTGACAATTACTATTTTTTCTTTTACTGTCTCAGCCTTTTCCAGAATGTCATGTAATAATTGGAATTATACAATAAGTAGCCTTTTCAAATTGGATTATTTCACTTAGTAATACACATTTAAGATTCTTCCATGACTTTTCATGGCTTGATAACCACTTTCTTTTTAGTTTTTAATAATTCTCCATTGCCATATGTACCACAGTTTATCCACACACCTGTTGCATCTTGTTGCTTCCAATTTGGGGCAGTTATGAATAAAGCTGCTAAAAAAAAATCCATGTGAAGGTTTTTGTGTGGACGTAAGTTTTTCAATTCATCTGGGTGAAGATGGTAAGTGGTAATATCAGTATTTTGTGTTTCTGTGAAGAATGTCATTGGTATTTTAATATAGATGTATTAATTCTGTAGATTGCATTGTGTAGTATGAACATTTTAACAATATTAATTCTGCCAATTCATGAATATATGATATATTTTGATTTATTTGTGTTCTCTTTAATTTCTTTCACTAATATCTTATGGTTTTCAGTTTAGAGGTTTTGCTTCCTTAGTTAAACTTATTCTTAGGTATCTTATTTGGTAGCTATTGTAAATGGGCATGTTTTCTTTATTTATTTTGCAGATAGTTTACCATTAGCATATAGACACACTACAATTTTTGTATGTAGATTATGCATTCTGTAATTTGATTGAATGCATTGATTAGTTCTATTTGTGTGTGTGTGTGTGTGTGTGTGTGTGTGTGTGTGTGTAGTCATTAGCACTATCTTTATATATAAGATCATGCCATCTGCAAACAGGAATGGTTTGACTTTCTCCTTTCTAATTTAAATGCCTTTTATTTCTTTTCCTTGCCTAATTTCTCTGGCTAGAATTTCCACTACAATGTTTTACAAAGTTGTCAAAAGTAGGCATCTTTGTCCAGTTCCCGATTTTAGAGGAAAAGCATTTAACTTTTCTCTGTTCAGTATGATGATAGCTGTGGGTTTGTCATATATAGCCTTTATTGTATGGAGATATGTTCCTTCTGTACCTAATTTGTTGAAAGGTTATCAAGAAGATTGTTTAATTTTATCAAATGCTTTTCCTGAGTTTATTGAAATAACCTTATGTTAATGTAATGTATTCTGCTTATTGATGTGTATATGTTGAACAATCCTTACATCCCTGGGGTGAAGCCTACTTGGTCATGGTGAATGATTTTTTTTAAATGTCCTGGTGAATTCAGTTTGCTATATTTTGTTGAAGATTTTTGGCTAGCATTTTTTTTGCGGATTTTTTTTTCTTTTTTTTTTTTTCTTTTTTTTTTTTTGAGTTGGCGTCTCACTCCGTCGCCCAGACTGGAGTGCAGTGGCCGCTTCCGGCCACCGCAGCCTCGACCTGTTGGGCTCCGGCGAGCCTTCCGCCTCAGCCTTCCAAGTAGCCGGAACTACAGGCGCCCGCTACCACGCCCGGCTGATTTTTTGATTTATTGTAGAGATGAGGTTTCTCCTGCCCAGGCGGGTCTCGAACCCGCGGTCTCAGGCAATCCACTCACCTCAGCCTCCCAAGGCGCGGGATTACAGGCTGAGGCACCGAGCCCGGCTGAGGATTTTTTGTCATTAGGAATATTGGACTGTGGTTTTGTTGTTGTTGTATCCTTGTCTGGTTTTTGTATCAGGATCATTCTGACCTCAAAAAATGAGTTTGGAAGGTTACATCTTCATCATTTTTCTGGAGTAATTTGAGAAGAATGGTCATTGGCTCTTCTTTAAATGTTTGATAAAATTCATCAGTGAAGCCATCAGGTCCTGGGCTTTTCTTTGGTGGGAGGCTTTTTAAGTACTGATTCAATTTCATTACTCATTAATGGTCTAGTCAGATTTTCTATTACTTTTCCTCATTCAGTCTTGGAAAATTATATGTGCCTAAGAATGTATTCATTTCTCCCAGGTTTTCCAATTTGTTAGCATTTTTTGTCATAATAATTGTTCATATTTCAGTGGAATCCATTGTAATATCTTCTTTTTTATCTGTAATTTTATTTGCTTTTTTCCTCTTTTTATATTTAGTCTAAATAAAGATTTGTATAATTTTTCTTTAAACAACTCTTGATATGAGTACCTGATATGAGTTCCGTTTCTTAAAATTTGCTAAGACTTGTTTTGTTTCCAGTTATATGATCTATTTTGGAGAGTGTTTCATGTGTACTACAGAAAATTATGCATTCTCCTGCTGTTAGATGGAAAGCTCTGATGTATCTGTTACATCAACTTTGTCTATAGTGAAATTTAATTCCACTATTTCTTTATTGATTCTCGTTGATTTGTTAGTTGTTGAGGGTGAAGTACTGAAGTTCCCTACTTTCATCGTATTGCTATCTATTTTGCTGTTCATGTCTATTAAGATTTACTTTATTTTTATATTTATTTATTTAGAAACTTTGTTCTTGGATGCATATATATTTACAATTATTATATCTTCTTGATTAATTCAATTTTTTATAATTAAATAAGTAACCTCTTTATTTCTTGTGCCCGATTTTGACTTAGTGTCTATACAAGTATAGCCACCCCTACTATATTTTGCTTACTACTTGTATGCAATATCTTCTTCTATCCCTTTACTTCAGCCTATGTGTGTCCTTAAGGCTAAAATTTGAAACAAAAAATAAGATACAACTATATCAAAAAACAAGATACAACTATTAGTTGTATCTTGTTTTTTGATCCATTCAGCCATTCCATTTCTTTTGATTGAACAATTTAATCCATTTTTTCTTCAAAGAATTATTGATAGTTAAGGATTTACTACTGCCATTTAAAAAAAATGTGTTCTGCTTGTTTGTAGATCCTTTGTTCCTTTCTCCCTCTCTTGTAGTTTATCTTTGTAACCTGGTGACCTTTTTGTTCTTGTTGTTGTTGTTGTGCTAAGTTTTATTCCTTTCTCTTTATAGTTTTTGTATTTGCTAGTTTTTTTCCTTTGGCTTACCATAAAACATCTTATAGCTATAATAGAATATTTTATACTGCTAGCAACTTTATTTGTATACAAAACCTCTAGACTTTTATCCTTTCCATACAATATGTAGCTTTGATATCACAATTTACTTTTTTTTGTATTATAGATTTTTTAACAACTTATTGCTGTTATTCTTATTTTTTGCTTCAAATTTTTACCTTTGTACTAGAGATACATATGTATTAGAACATCATAACAGTATTGGGATTTTCGGGATTTGACTATACATTTATTTTATTGTGAATTTTATAGTTTTGTATTTCTTATGTTAATAATTAGCATCCTTTTGTTTCTACTTAAACAATTCTCTTAAGCATTTCTTTAAGACAAGTCTGGTGGTGACAAATTTCCTCAACTTTTGCTGGTCTGGGAAACAATTTTTTTCTACTACATTTCTGAAAGATAGTTTTAGTGGATATACCACTCATAGCCAACAGCTTTTTTTTTTTTTTACAGCACTATAAAAATACTGCTGTATTCTCCCCTGGACTACAGAATTTTTGCTAAGAAATTCACTGATAGTCTAATGAAATTTCCTTCTATGTGACTTGCTGTTTTTCACTTGCTACTTTTAAAAATTCTCCCTTTAAATTTGACTTTTCACAGTTTAATAATAGTGTGTCTTGATGAAGACCTCTTTGATGAGGAATCTATTTGGGGTCATTTGTACATTTTGTATCTGGATGTCCATATCTCTTTCTAGTCTTGGAAAGTCTTTTTGAAATTATTCTATTAAATCAGTTTTCTGTCTTCATCTTTTTAAAATTCATCTGAATTTCCCCTAATATGAAAGTTTAATCACGTAATGATGTCCCATAAATCCTGTGTGCTGTCTTCACTCTTTTTTTTCTTTTTGTTCTCTGACTGGGTAATTTCAAAAGACCTGCTTTTTCTTTTTAACTTTTAATTTTTTTATTTTAAAGATGTGGGGTACAATTTAGGGTTATATATACAAATGTTCATTATGCAGCTACCCTTGTTGATGAGTTGTGCCTCCCCTTCCCCAGGCAGACTTCCAATACTGCCAATTCCGCTTCCCTGCCCTGCTCCCAGCAGTTTCCTGCTACTGCCAATTCTTCTCTTATAGTATTACAATAATTGTTCAAGGTCCGCTTATGAGTGAGAACATGTGATACTCGGTTCTTTGTTTCTGTGAGTGATCACTCAGTATTATAGACTCTAAGTCCACACAGGTTGCTGTGAAGTTCATGATTTTGTCCTTCTTTATGACTGCGTAATATTCCATTGTATATATGTACCACATTTTCTTATCCAGTCCTCTTCTGATAGGCAGCATGGTTGGTTCCATGTTCTTGCTACTGTGAACAGTGCTGTGATAAACATAAGTGTGCAGGTATCTTTTTTATAGAGTGATTTGAGTTCTTCTGGGTATTTTCCCAGTAGGAGGATTGCAGGGTCATATGGAAGGTCAATTTTTATTTATCTTATTTTATTTTATTATGTTTTATTGTTTATTGTTTATTTTTTTTTTGAGTTGGAGTCTCACTCTGTCATTCAGATTGGAGTGCAGTGGCCATTCCCAGACACTGCAGCCTCGACCGGCTGCGCTCCGGTGATCCTTCCGCCTCAGCCTTCCAAGTAGCTGGAACTAGGGGCATGCTCTACCATGCTCGGCTAATTTTTGATTTATTATAGAGATGAGGGCTCGCCAAGTTGCCCAGGCGGGCCTCGAACCCACGGGCTCAGGCAATTCACTCACCTCGGCCTCCCAAAGCGCGGGATTACAGGCTGAGCCACCGAGCCCAGCTGATTTTTAGATCTTTTAGGAATCATCACACTGTTTTCCACAGCGGTTGTTCTAGTTCACACTCCCACCAACAGTGTTGAAGTGTTCCCTTTCATCGCATCCTCTCCAGCATCTGTTATTTTTTGAGTTATTGATGATAGAGTTAGGTGGTATCTCAGTGTTGTTTTAATTTGCATTTCTTTGATGACTTGTGAGGCTGAGCATTTTTTCATTTATCTGTTGGCTGCTCATGTCTTCTTTTGAGAACCGTCTATTCATATCTTTTGCCCACTTAGTAATGGGACTGTTTGTTTTTTTCTTTTCAGCATGTTTTACTTCCATGTAGATCTCAGATGTTAGGCCTTTGTCAGGCATACAGTTGGCAAATATTTTTTCCAGTCTGTGGGCTGTCTCCCCACTCTCTTGGTGGTTTCTTTGGCTTTGCAGAAGCTTGCAAAAGACCTATTTTTAAGTTCAGAGATTCCTTCTTCTGCCTCATCCAGTCTGTTGTTAAACTTTTCTAATCATTCATTGAATTCTGCATCATCAAATGTTGTTTGTTTCTTTTTTATAATATCTTTTTAATTCGTTAAATTTTCCATTAAAATCATAATTTTTTTCTGATTTCTTTGGATTATCTCTTTTCCTTATATTTCACAGAGTTTTTTTAAGGAAAATAATTTTGAATTATTTTGCATGCAATTTATAAGCTTCCTCTTCTTTGTGGTCAGTTACTGGAGATTTATTGTATTTCTTTTGTGGTGTCACAATTCCTTGTTTTCTCATGTCCCAGTATTGATGTCTGTGCAGCCGGTGGAACAATCATCTCTTTCAAACAAAAAGACTTGCACCGTTAGTTGAGTCTTAGTGTGCCGGTTGGGAAGAGGATGTTGGTTCTTGTTCCAAGTAGATGCAGTGGCACAACCTTTGTGCAGCTTCTGAAGCTGTAATCCATGTCAGTGATGACTGTGAATGCATCTGTGGATTAGGCTGGAATGAATTTTTGGCAGCAGCAGCATAGATTTTTAGGGACCTTGTTGACAAGGGCTTTTGAGGTCTTCTTATTTTTTTGTTTTCTCTCCATGGGGCCACTTAACCAAAGGGGTCCCTCTTGTGTCAGATCTGACACTGCCTATAAGCAGCTGTAGTGCCTCTGGGTTTTAAAGTGACGGTAGTCAGAGGAGCTGTGGAATAGGGGTCCTGCACTCAGGGTCTTGTGAACCAATTGTGACATCTGGCTCTCTGAGTCAAGCTTGGATGCAGATTGCCCAGAAAGCTAGATTCTATAATTTTAAAGCACTCCCCAGCAGTTTGATCCCAGGAAATAATGTAGTAGCTGTAACTCTAATCTTGAATGGTGAGCACAGCATTGTCCCGGCTCTGGGGAAAAAAGGTGCCCTGGAAGTTTAGGCCTGGAAAGCAGGATACAGCAGTAATTTGGGCATCAGATTCCCATAATGACAATTCAGGTACATGGAAATGAAGCATCGTGTAGTGATACTCTTGATCCTGGGATGCTAGGACACATCAGTATCCCAGATTCTGTGGTGAGGCCAGATGCAGCAGCAGCAAGTATCCCACAACAGGGGAGCACAGTTATCTCTTGGGTCTTGGGGGGTAGGAAGCAGCACAGTGATGACTCCACTCCCTAGAAAGAAACTGTCTTAGCAGCTCAGACTCTAGGGAGCTAGTCCAATACTAAAAAAGAAAGCAAAGTATTAAGGTGCTTTGGCTTAAGTAGAAGGGTGCCTCAGCTCAGCCAACGCTCTATTTTCCTGGGACAAGGAGCATTACATCAACTCATCCCAGGGATGCACGGTTGCTTGGCTTAGCCAGGTCCCAAATCTCCAGGTGGTAATGTATCACTTCAGCTAAGGAATGGGGAGGGAGGCATAATGCCCTGGATGGCCAAGGTACCATTTTCCAGGAGGCAGGGTGCAGCTTCAACTCAGGCACCAAAGAAAAATGACTGCTCTGGATAGCCAAGGTACTGTTATCCCAGGAGGCAGGTTTGCACTTCAGCTAAGGCATTGGAAGAAAGTTGCAGTAGTAACTGGGAGGAACTTCACCAAGGCTCTGGTTTCCCAGGAGGCAGTGTGCTACTTCAGCTTTAGCTCAGAGGGATGAGACACAGAAATGACTAGGAGGAGTAAATGGCTCCATAGCAGCTTGGCTCCAAGGAGAAGGGTGCAGCAGCTTGGCTTAGGGATGGAGGTGGGCGGGGGGGTGATTTAACAGTAAAATGGATGGGTGCTGTGGCTACTTGCCACTGGAGCAGAACCCACTCTGGCCGTAGTTCTGGTTACAGGATAGCATAGCACAATAGCCATATGAGCCACAAGGGGTGGGGCACAGTGTTGGTTCCTTCTCTGTGAGGAGCATAGCTGTTTGGACTCAACTAGGCTTGGTGCCTATGAGGACTTTTCCCTGCAAGGAGAAGTCCCTTTTGGTTCTAGCTGCTGCTAAATGGTGAATGGGATGGTGGAGTGTTTACTTCCATTTTTTATGTGGACATCCTGGATTTCTGTGTTCTATAGGGTTTGTGGTACTTCTTTGGTGTACTTCATTGCTCTCCTTTAATTTTCATCAAAATGTAATTATTTATTTGTTGTTTTGATTGTCTTTGTGGGATGGGAGGGCACACAATAAGGACTTCTAATTGGCCATATTGCTGATGTCACTCTCCAATTTCAGAGTTGAATTTAAACCATTCTAATAAGTGAGTAGTGATATCTCATTTTTATCTTAATTTTCAATTCCATAATGGCATATGGTGCTGAACAACTTTTTTAATACTTACTTACCATCTGTGTATCTTCTTTGGTAAGATGTCTATTCATGTCTTTTCCCATTTTTTAATTGGGTTGTTTTTTATTGTTGAATTTTAAGAGTTCTTTGTATATTTTGGATAATTGTTATCTATCAAATATGTCTTTGCAAATATTTTTTTCCCAGGCTGTGACTTGTTTTTCTAATTCTCTTGACTTGTTTTAAAGAGCAATAGTTTTACATTTTAACAAAGTCCAGCTTATCAATATTTTTTTTTCATGCATTATGACTTTAATGTTGTTTCTAAAATGTCATTGCCATATCCAAGGTCACTTAGATTTTCTCCTATGTTGCTATGTTGTCTTCTAGAAATTTTTAGAGTTGTGCATTTTACTTTTAAGTCTGTGATATATTTTGAGCTAATTATTGTGAAGCGTTTGAAGGTCTGAGTCTATTTTTTTTTTTGGCAGATTGATGTCCAGTTATCCCAACACCATTTGTTGAAAAGACTGTCTTTTTGTTCCATTGTAAAAGATCAGTTAACCTATTCATGTGGGTCTATTTCTGGGCTTTCTATCCTGTTCCTTTAATCTATTATTTCACCCATACCCCCTTGTATTGATTAATAAAGATTTATATTATCTCAATATGGTAGTGTCAGTCTATATTCTCCTTTACTATTGACTTAGCTATTCTGGTTTTTTCCTCTTCATATAAATTTAAAGTCAGTTTATTGATTTTAACAAAATAATTTCATTATATTTTTGTCGTAGTTTTGTTGAATCTATAGTTGTAGTTGGGAAGAACTGATACCTTGACAATAGTAAGTCTAACTGTCCATGAACATAAACTGTCTTTTCTTTTGTTTAATTTTTCTTTGATATCTTTTATCAGTTTTGTAGGCTTCCTCATAAAAATCTTGTATATATCTTGTTAAATTTATACTTAAGTATTCCATTTGGGGGGGAGTAATGTAAATGATATTGTGTTTTTAATGTCAAATTCTATTTGTTCATTGTTGGTATATAGGTAACAATTAACTTTTGAAAATGAACACTTGTATTTTGCAAACTTGATGTAACTGCCCATTAGCTCCGAGTGTTTTCCTGTAGATCCTTTCACACTTTCTACATAAACAATCACGTTATCTGCAAACAAAAGCAGTTTTATTTCTTCTTTGTCAATGCTCTTGCTCCATCTATTTATATGATAAATGTGTTTTTTCATCTTCAGCATGTTAATAAGATGTATTGCAATAATTGATTTTCTAATGTTGAACCAGCCCTGTATACTTGAGATAAATCATACCTGATTGTGTGTATAATTCTTTTTATACATGATAGGATTTAATTTGCTTTCATGTTACTGAAGACTTTTGCATTTTCGTTTATGAGAGATACCAGCATGTCATTTCTTTTCTTATAATGCCTTTGACTGGTTTTGGTATTAGGCAATCTTTGCCTCACAGAATGAGTTAGAAAGCATGCCATCTGCAAACTGGTATAATTTTCTTCTTAACTTGATAGAATTCACCAGTAAATCTATCTGGACCCTGTGATTTCTGTTTTGGAAGTTTATTAATTTTTTAAATTAATTTTGTTAATAGGTATAGATCGATTCAGATTGTCTCCTTTTGTATAAATGTTTGTAGAGAATGCTTTCAAGGAATTGGTCTATTTCTTCTAGGTTATCAAATTTGTGAGCACAGATTTGTCCACAGTATTTCTTTACTATCCTTTGAAAGTCCATGGGATCTGTAATGAGTAGTGAATTTCTGTCTCTCATTTCTGATATTAATAGTTTGTGATCTCTCTCTCTCTCTCTCTCTCTCTTTCTCTCTCTCTCTCTCTCTCTCCCTTTCCTCTTTTCTACTCCCTCAATGTTAGCTTGGCTAAAAATTTATCAGTTTTATTGATCTGCTAAAAAACTCTACTTTTTAAAAAATAATTTTCCTCTGCTGACTTTCTGTTTTAAATTTCATTAACTTACCTCTTTTTAAAATGTATTCATTTTCTTCCATGTACTGTGAATTTAATTTACTCTTGCTTTTCTAGTTTCCTAAGGTGGAAACTTAGGGAATTGATCTAAGATCATTCTTCTTTTCTAATATAAATATTTGATACTATAGATTTATCTTTAAGCACTGCATTCACTGCATCCCACAAATATTTATAAGTTATATTTTTATGTTCATTTAGTTCAAAATATTTTTTAAAAATTTCCAGCTTTATTGACATATGTCTTGGTCTATTTTGTGCTGATATAACAGAATCCCTGAGACAGGGTAATTTATAAATAAAATATATTTATTTGGCTCACAATTTTGAAGGTTCAAAAATTCAAGATTGGTCAGCTGCATTTGGTGAAGGCCTTCTGTTACCTAACCCTTAGAAAGGGGAGCAGGCACATGCAAAGAGCCCACCTGGCAGGCAAGAGAGGAAAGAGTCTAGGAAGTCAAACTTGCTTTTATAACAATCCACTCTTCAGTAAATAATACAGTTCCATAAGAATGAGAAATCACTCCTTCCTAGGGGAAGGCACTAATCTATTTATGATGGATCTACCCCTATGACTGAAACATCTCCCATTAAGCTTCACTTCACAACACTGTCATGCCAGGGATCAAATTTCAGCATGAGCTTTGGTGCAGATAAACCGTATCCAAACCTTAGCACATATAATTGAAAATTATTGTTGTATATTCAAGATGCACAACATTATACACACACACACACACACATATAAAGAATTGCTATGCTTTCTTAAAGTATTGACCCCTTTATCATTATGTAATGCCCATATTTATCCCTAATTGAGTTATTTTTCTTTTTTGTTCTGTCTGAAATTAATATAGCAATTTTGGCTTTCTTTGATTATTGTTAACATGACAAATCCTTCACCATTTTTTACTTTTAATGTTCATGTATATTTATATTTCACATGGATTTCTTGTAGATCACATATAGTTGACTCCTGCTTTTTGATCCACTCTGACATATATTTATATGGAAATGTTAACAAAACTAAGCTAATTGATATATTCCTCACCTTACATAGTTATTTTGTGTGTGTGTAAGACTGGTGAGAATACCTAAGATTTACCCTCTTAGCAAATTTCAAGTATGCAGCACATTATTATTAATTATAGCTACCATATTATACATTTGGTCTCTTTTATGCATCTCATAACTAAAAGTTTGCACCCTTTGAATAATATCAACACATTTTTCCTACCCTCAAACCCTTGGTAACCACCCTTCTACTCTGTTTCTGTGAGTGTGACTTCCATAGAAAATATTTTTTAATATCCTTTGAGATTTCTTCATTGAAGAAAGTGTTATTTAGAAGTGTGTTGTTTAGTCTCAAATTATTTTAGGATTTTCGAGCTATCTTTCTGTTATTGATTTTTAGTTTAACTCTATTATGATCTAAAATAAGGCAATGTGTGATTTTAATTTTTTAAAACTTACTAAAGTGTATTTTATTGCCCAAATTATGGCCTATATTGGTGAATGTTCAATATAAGCTTGAGAATATAGGTAATCTGCTGCTGTTAGGTGTGGTAGTCCATGGATATGAATTATGTCTTGTTGATTGATAGTGAGGTTTATTTCAAATACATCTTTTTAACTTTCTGCCTGCTGGATTTTATTTATTTATTTGTTTGTTTGTTTGTTTGTTTGTTTATTGAGTTGGGTCTCACTCTATCACCCAGACTGGAATGTAGTGTCATGCTCATATCTCACTGCAGCCTCAACCTCCTGGACTCAGGTGATCCTTCCGCCTCAGCTTCTTGAATAGCTGGGATTACAGGCATGCACCACCTTGCATGGTTAATTTTTAAATTTTTTATAGAGATGAGTTTTTCTTATGTTGCCCAGGGTGGTCTTGAACTCCTATCCTCAAGCAATCCTCCTTGAGGTATGTGCCACCACAGCCAGCCATGCATTTATCCGTCTTGATTTGAAGAAGTTTAAATTCTCAAACTATAATAATGGTTTCATCAATTTATCCTTGTAGTTCTATCAGGCTTTGCTTTATGTATTGATGCTTTGTTTTTAGAAGCATACACATTAAGAATTGTTATGCTTTCTTAAAATATTGGCCCCTTTGTCATTATGTAATGCCCCTATTTATCTCGGATTGAGTTCCTTTTTCTTTTTTGTTCTATCTGAAATGAATATAGCAATTTTTACTTTCTTTAATTATTGTCAGCACGGTACATCTTTCACCATTCTTTACTTTTATTGGTTATGTATATTTATATTTCAAATGGATTTCTTGTAGATCGCATATAATTGACTCTTGTCTTTTGATCCACTCTGACAATCTTTGTCTTTTAATTGGTATATATAGACCATTGATATTTAAAGTGATTCTTGGTATAGTGGGTTAATATCTATCATCTTTGTTACTGTTTTCAATTTGTTGCCCTTGTTCTTTGTTCCCTCTTTTGTCTTCCACACTTTTTCTTTAGCTCTAATTGGACATTTTATATATTTCATTTTCTTTCCTTCCTTAGTTCAACAATTATACTTCATTTTTACCCTTCTTAGTGGTTTCTCTAGAGTTTGCATTATATATTTACAAATATTCCAAGTCCATTTTAATGTCTTACACTGCCCTATGCTATTGCACGTACTTTACAATAACAAAATGTTCCTAATTCTTCTCTCTCATCTGTTGTATCATTGCTCTCATTCCTTTCACATATAAGCATACTAGGGGTCTTCAAAAAGTTTATAAAAATTTGTAATATAAGAAAAACTATGCATGGATTTAAAAAATGTTTTGTGCCAGAATAAATTCATACTAACTTATTATAACATGTCTAAACATAATCTAGTCTGAGGTACTAAGAAGGCTAAAACATCAATTATATCAAAATTGAAGAACAGAAATCAAATTTCTGATGAAGCTCTGGTGAAAGACTGGTGAAATCATTGGTGAGTTATGAAAAGTTTACGAGTACAATGCTCCAAATAAATCAGTAGTTTACAAATTGGCAATTCATTTTAAGAATGAGGGGCGGAGCTCAAGATGGCGACAGGACAGGTCAGATCATGAGAGTCTCTGCAAAAACAAGTGTCCTTAAGACTCTGCGTGAATAGGCGTGCGCTGGTGAGAGAGTGAATGTCCGTCTGAGGGGAGACTCAGGTTCATGCACCTGGGAACCCCCTCTGAGGGTGACTATGAGTACCCATCGCCCTGAGATAGGAGCACAGGCATGTGCAAGATCCCCTGCTGCTCACGGAATTCTTTGGAGAAGAGCCTGCCGAATCCAGCTGATTCTCATTGCCTGACGCCTGGCCCACACCATCAACTGTTATAGCAGATCAGCTGGAGCCCCGGATCTGATCAGTGGAGAGAGAGGATCGGGGAGAGCTACAGAGGTGCCCACCGGTGAGGAGATGCCGACCACAGCCATATTCTCTGTCCCAGGGCAAGGCAGAGACCTGCATTGCCCCACCCAGCTCCGCCCAGCCTCCAACTTAGGATCTAAGGACCAGGCAGAGATCTGCATTGCCCTGCCCAGCTCCGCCCAGCCTCCAACTTTGGACCTAAGATAATCTCATCAAACTGGGAGAAACAGAAACCCCTTCCCCAGGCTGGACTGGACACAGGTAAGATCTGTGTGGCAGACTCCTCCACATTCAGCAAAGAGGATGAGTCCAGATCTGATCACCCTAGTTCCAAAGTAGGCCTGGAGCATCTTTTTAATGGGGCTGTTTGTTTTTGTCCTTTTGTCACATTTGTGTTCCTTATAGATCCCGGATGTTAGGCCTTTGTCAGATATGCAGTTGGCAAATATTTTTTCCCATTCTGTGGGCTCTCTCCTGACTCTTTTGATGAATTCTTTTGCTTTACAGTTTGATGAGATTTCATTTGTCAGTCTTATCTGTTATGACATGGGTCTTTGGGGTTTTGATCAAGAATTGGTTGCCTATTCCGTTTTCCATAGGGGTGTCTCCTGTGTTTTCTAAGTTTCTTAATGTTTGAGGATTTATGTTTAGATCATTGATCCATCTGGAGTTGATTTTTGTGTATGGTAATAGGTAGGGGTCCTGTTTCATTCTTCTGCACGTGGTCAAACAGTTTTCCCAGTACCATTTACCGAATAGGTTCTCCTCTACCCAGTGGTTGTTGTTGGAGACTTTGTAAAAATGAGTTGTTTGAGAAATTGAGGTTTTGCTTCTGGAATCTCTGTCCTGTTCCATTGGTCTATATGCCTGATCTTGTACCAACACCAGGTTGCATTTATTATTTTTGCCTTATAATAATGTTTAAAGTCTAACTGTGATACCACCTACTTTATTTCTTTTTCTAAGGATTGTTTTGACTATTCATGGCCATTTATGTTTCCATATGAATATTTGTATTGTTGTTTCTAGGTCTAAGAAGAATAACATTGATAATTTAATGGTTATAATGTTGAATCTATAGATTGTGTTTGGTAAGACAGACATCTTACAATGTAGATTCTTCCAATCCATGAGCATGGAATATTTTTCCATTTATCTGTGTCATCTTTGACTCTTTGAGCAGTGTTTTATAGTTTTTGTTGTCTTTCACTTCTTTGGTTAGGAAGATGTTGACGTAGTTCCTTTTTTTGGTGACTATTGTAAATGGGATTGTGCTTACTATTTGGTTCTCTGCCTGTTTGTTGTTGGCATATAAGAAAGTGACAGTCTTTTGCACATTTATTTTGTACCCTGATATTTTGCCAAGTCCTCGTGCAAGGAGGTTTTTTGACAGATTCTTTTGGATTTTCAAGGTATAGCATCATATTGCCAACAAAGAGGGATAACTTGATTTTTCCTTTTCCTATTTGGATACCCCTGATTTCCTTCTTTTGTCTGATCATTCTAGCTAGGACTTCCAACACTATGTTGAACAGTAGCGATGAGAGTGGGCAGTCTTGTCTTGTTCTGGTTTTCAGGAAAAATGTTTCCAATTTCTGTCCATTTAGCAATACATTGGCTGTGGGTTTAATCATCGATGGCTCTTACTATTTTTAGGTATGTTCCCTCTATGCCTAGGTGTTCAAGGGTTTTTTTCAAAAAGTGATGCTGGATTTTATAAAAAGCTTTTTATATATCTAATGATCTAATCATGTGGTTCTTGTTTTTACATCTGTTCATGTTTTTAATTATATTTATGGTCTTGTGGATGTTGAACTAGCCCTGCATCCTGGGAATGAAGCCTACTTGGTCATGGTGGATAATTTTTTTAGCTGTGTTGTTAGATTTGATTTTCTAGAATCTTGTTGAATATTTTTGCATCTATGTTCATCAAAGATATTGGCCTGTAGTTTTCTTTCTTATTTGGATCTTTACACAGTTTGGGTATCAGTGTGATGCTAGCTTCAAAAAATTATTTGGAGAGCATTCCATCTTTCTCAATTGCTGTAATATTTTCAATAGAATTGGTATTAGCACTTCCTTGTATGTTTTGTAGAATTCTGCTGGCAATCCGTCTGCACCAGGGATTTTTTTTGTCGATAGCTTTTTTATGACAGAGTCAATTTTCTGGGATGTTATTGGTCTATTTGGGATCTTGTTTCAATGTTGGGAGGTTGTGTGATGTCAGAAATTTCTCCATTTCATTTATGTTATCGAATTTATTTCCATACAGGCGTATATAGTAATTTCTGATAAGCGTTTGTGTTTCTTTGGGTCTGTTGTGTCTAGACCTTTTGCATTTCTGATTGTATTTATTTGGGCTTTTTAATCTCTTTTTCTTGGTCATTCTGACTAGGTTTTTATCAATCTTTTTTATCCTTTCAAAGAATCAGCTTTTTGTTTTGTTGATTTTTTCTGTGGTATTTTTGTTGTCTGCGTCCTGCATTTGGGCTTTTACTTTGGTGATCTGGATTCTTCTGCAGAAGTTAGGGTTTTGGTGGTCTTGCCTTTCTAGCTCCCTTAGGTGATCTGTTAGGCTGTTAACTTGTTCTCTTTCTATTTTCTTGATGTGTGCTTATAGATACATAAATTCCCCTCTTAGTACTGATTCATGACTACACAGGTATTTGATAGGATATCTCCTCATTTTTATTTATTTCCAGGAATCTTTTAATTTCTGTTTTGATTTCTGGATTGATCCAGGAGTTGTTCAGAATCATGCTGTTTAGTGTACATGCCTTTGTGGGTTTGGGGGTAATTTTGTTGAGGTTGATACTTATTTTTATTCCACTGTGGTCTGAGAAGGTGCATGGCAGTATTTTAATCTTGTGAGTTGTGTTTATGCTTGATTTATGGCTGAGAATGTGTTTAGTATTGGAGTACATTCCATGTTGTGATTAATAGAATGTATATTCTATGGTTGTAGAGTGGAGTGTTCTGTAGGTATCTACTAAGTCCATTTGGTCAAACATCAAGTCGAGTTTCCAAATTTCTTTGTTGATTTTTTTTCCTTGATGATATATCTAGGTTTGTTAGAGGGTTTTTTTATGTCTCCAATTATGATAGTTTTAGAGTAATTTTTTAAAAAGTTTACTTAGTAACTGCTTTATAAAAGCTGGTGTTCCTCTGTTGGCTGCATATATGTTTAGGATGGATATTTCTTGTCGATGGATCAAACTTTTTATCATTAGGTAGTGTCCTTCCTTATCTTTTTTTTTAACCTTTCAAAAATTTTGTTTTTTAATTTTTATTATTTTTTTCAGTATTTTTTATTATGATATTGTGGGGTACAGTTAAGGGTTAGGTATACAAATATGATTCGATCAGGCACCCTTGTTGATAAGAGGTGTCTCCTCATCCCCAGACAGATATTGAGTACCATTAATCCCATCTCCCCTTCCCTCCACTCCCCATAGTTTCCCACCACTGTCAGTCATTTTCTTATAGTATTATGTTGGATGCTCAAGGTTCACCATATGAGTGAGAATATGTGATACTCAGATCTTTGTTTCTGTGAGAGGTCACTCAGTATTATAGATTCCAGTTTCATCTGTTGCCGTAAAATTCATGATTTTGTTCTTTTTTATGACTGCATTGTATTCCATCGTGTATATGTACCCCATTTTTTTAATCCAGTCCTCTTTTGATGAACAGCATGGTTGCTTCCAGGTTCTTACTATTGTGAACAGTGCTGCGATAAACATAAGTGTGCAGGTATCTTTTTTATAGAGTGATTTGAGTTCTTCAGGGTATATTCCCAGTAGGGGGATTGTGGGGTCATATGGGAGGTCGATATTTAGAGCTTTTAGGAATCGCCATACTGTTTTCCACAGAGGTTGCACTAGTTTGCACTCCCACCAACAGTGTAGAAGGGTTCCCTTTTTGCCACACTCTCTCCAGCAACTGTTATTTTTTGAGTTATTGATAATTGCCATTCTGACTGGAGTTAGGTGGTATCTCAGTATGGTTTTGATTTGCATCTCCCTGATGATTAGTGAGGTTGAACATTTCTTCATGTGTCTGTTGGCTGCTCGGATATCTTCCTTTGAGAAGTGTCTATTCAAATCTTTTGCCCATTTTATAATGGGATTGTTTGTTTTTTTCTTTTCAGCACGTTTGAGTTCCTTGTAGATCCAAGATGTTAAGACCTGGAATTGGCAATTATCAATAACTCAAAAAATAACAGTTGCTGGTTAGGGTGTGGCAAAAAGGGAACACTTCTACACTGTTGGTGGGAGTGTAAACTAGTGCAACCTCTGTGGAAAGCAGTGTGGCGATTCCTAAAAGCTCTAAATACCAACCTCCCATATGACCCCACGAT
>CAUYQG010092730.1:0-19596 GCA_963574415.1 Tarsius wallacei
TCCTTGCCTGGCTCTCTTCCTCATTATGGGAACAAAAATAGCATTTCCCGAGCCTTACGGAGCTGGGAGTCCAGCATAAATGATCTCAAGATTATCAAAACATCTTGATGATCCCGTTCTTCACTATGTTTACTGGAGAGATAAAGAGCCTGAAGGTCAGACAGGTGACCACCCTTTCCTAAATTGCACAGCAAACCCAGGGCAGAGTAGAAGTCTCCAAGCAGGCTCCCTGACTCCAAGCCCATGGCTTTCCCCCGGGTCTCTGCTGCTTGTCCAGGAGGTCCATGGGCTTGGCTGGCCCCTACCATTCCCCCAGGCCCCAAGGCCACTTCAAAACCTCTAAAGTCACTGGCCTTTAGCCTCCTCCAAAGGACAGCGTCCCCAGGGCCTATAGGTTCCTCCAAAGGGCAGTGTCTCCAGGGGCAGGCAGCTCTGTGTCTGTCCCAATTAGAAACGACAGCCTCACAGCCTCACGGCAAGGTCTGAACCTGTGCCTTCAGGGCGGGAAGCAGGCCTCCCCTCCACCCTTCCCCTCCAAAGTAGCTGTCTCCTCTCATGTCTGTGTCACAGCATAATTGACTATGGTTTGACTTTATTACCCTTAACAGCCCCGCAGTCACTGATGGCCCTGCTGATGGCTAATTTAATTTCTGTCAATACAGCGCTGAGTGGCTTTAAAAGAACCATTATCCACGATGGCCATGCTTGAGGGACACGTCAGTGACATCGCCAGACGAAAAGCCGGCTTCTTGTCCAGGTCGCAGCAGACTCGGTGCTGGGGACCCTGGAGGTGATGAATTCCACTTCTCCACATGCAGATGGGACAGCCAAGACCTGGGGGCTTTGGGGCTTCGTTTCCAAGGTCCCACAAAGCAGGGTGACCTCTCCTACTGTGATGGGTTGCTCCTCTGTGACAACTTGGGGTAACCTTCCCCATCTTTCTTTCGCTCTGTGCCCTGAAAAGGATGAGCTGATGCCTTGGAAAGGATGAGCTGATGCCTTCAATCTTCACCTTAAAACCCCTCACAAGGGCCATGTTTCCAAGGAGACTTCCGGGGGGTCCTTGCTCATTGGGCCCTGCCTGCCTGTCCACCCCCATCACCCACTTTTTCAGCCCTTGTGGTCCAGGTCAGCCGAGCTTCTGGCCCTTCCCTGAGCTCACTGTGGACACCCCTTCTGAACCTTACACCTGCTTCTCCATCTACTGGGTATGTCCTCCCTGACCTTGTCAGCCTGAACAATGCCTCTTGATCCTTCAAGGACCCTGCTCATCTGCTCTGGGAAGCTGCCTGTGCGTTTTATTCATTCTATCAACGAATCATCGCTTATTTGTTGAAACCTTCCCGTCTGTCAGACACAGGGGTTACTGCTGGAAATCACGTGAGCAAAACCAGACATGGTTCCTGTCCTCAAGAAGCTTAAGATCTGCAAGGAAAGACAGATACTCAACAAAATAATAGCACAGTTGCACCTGTGAAAACACCGTTGAAGAACAGGGAAGTGTATCTGGTAGAGCTAAATCAGGGGATTTGATCTGGCCCAGGGAATCAGAGACCCTTCTTCCATGACTCCCTTCTTCCATGACTACCTGTATCCGTGGTGTTTGTCACTTTGCACTGTAATAATTCTGCACCCAGGTAAACCTCTTGAGCACCTCTTGAAACTGATCCAGAGCTCAGGGCTCAAAATATGCCTGTGAAAGGCATGACACCTTTCTCTTTTTTCTTTATTGAAGCATTGTCCAAAGTAACAGAAGTAATACTCGATACCTGGAGTGATGGAGACTTGTATAACATAATGCCTGGGAAAATATTTTTCAAACAGTAATCCTTGGAAATTGTCAAGATTAGTCATTGATTCTTCATCCATCTATCCACCCATCCTTCCATTCATCTCTTTCCCCATCCATTCATTTATTCACACATTCATCTTCCCACCCATTGATTTATCATCCATCTATGTATCCGTTCACTCATCCATCCATCTACCCATCCATCCATTCATCTATCCATGTATCCACCCATCCTTCTATTTATTCTTTCTCCCATACATTCATTTATTCACCCATCCATCTGCCTACCCATTCGTTCATCTACCCAACTATCCATCCGTCTATCCAATCATCCATCCATGTATTATCTCCTCTATTTATTTATCAACTCATTAATCTGTCTATCTACTTACTCTTTCACCCATTCATCTATTCAACAGCATTTGTTGATCCTTTACTATATACCAAGCTTGTGATACATGCAAGGGAATGGAGAGAGGAACCATGAATGTCTTGTCCCTGGATAACCCTTTCTTGTTTTTAAGTCTTCCTTACTTAGATCCCTCCCTTGAGAATTTTCCCTCACTCCCAAGACCAGGTTAGGACCTTTCATTTCTCCCCAGTCTTGCTCCCTTGTTCCCTATTACCCATACTCACTGCTAACTATCATAATATTTAGCACGGCATTATTGCTTAAGTGTATTTGTCCTTCCATAAGGCTGTAAGCTCCTGCATCTTGTCATTAGTTCATCACAATAAGGGCTCCATCAGTATTTTTTAAAGCCTGAATGAATAAATGAATAATAAACATGAATAAATCGCATAGCCTTTACCTCGAGGACGTGAAGTTAATAGGCAGAAGCAACACCTTTATTAGTAATAACCAGGTGATCAAGCCGTATCAGAGGTGTATACAGACTTTGAGGATTGAAGTCTGAGTGGAGGCCTTTCAGAGGTTGAGACAGACAGGTATTCTAGGCCCAAGCAGCAGCAAATGCAAAAGCTTGAAGCATGGAAAACAGAAATTTGAAAGAACGCTACACTCCACATAGGCTCAGCTCTTGGTGTCTAAGAAAGTGCAAGGAAATTAGACTTCAACAGTTTGATGGGCTTACTTCTACAAACCAATGGTTTTATCCTTTGTGAACAGTCAGTTGGTGCTCCTCACCTGAAATTGAATGCATCACCCCAATGACCTAACAGGTGAATTGGGATTGTCATCAGCTAATGTCTATCATCTATGTTCTTATTGATAGGATTTGCATCATAGGAAACTAGCAGATGTAAACAATGAGGTTATTTTTACTGACAGAGAAGATTGAAAGTAGATTGAACCAATCACTCCCCAAGTTCTGTATAGTAAAGAAAAATCCCGATTCACACTGATGAGGAGTTGCGAGTTGTGGTTTCAGCGACCTGCCTTCTAGGACCAGGATGCTTTTGAATTAAGTGATTCTTTTAAAAGAAAAGCGAGACATTTTTGTTTCAAAGTTGAATCACTCCGGGCTCGGTGGCTCAGCCTGTCATCCCAGCACTTTGGGAGGCCGAGACGAGAGGATTGCCTGAGTCCGCGGGTTCAAGACCAAACCATGCAACTTAGCGAGATCTCGTCTCTACAATAAATAAAAAACTAGCCGGGCGTGGTAGCACGCACCTGTAGTTCCAGCTACTTGGAAAACTGCGGTGGAAGGATCACCAGAGCCCAACGGGTCGATGATGGGATAGCCGTGAGTGTGCCATTGCACTTCAGCCTGGGCAACATAGTGAGCCTCCAACTCAAAGACAACAACAACGAAAAAACCAAAGTGAGTCACTAACAGTATATAACATCAAAAGTATTGATAGTGGCTAAAACACAGTGGATAAGATATTGTCATGATGGCCTCTTGGCATCCCATGACTGACTCTTCTAGGAAGGCAGGCACTGAACCCTAATGCCTGATCCTCGCCTGGGTCAGTGCAGATGGGGAGGAGGGGGCAATCCAAGAAGATCCAGAAGGGCCTGTAGGAACTTCCAGGGGCAGCCACAAGAGGTTTTATGAAGTTTTGTGACGTGCATCTCCTCTCCAAAAATTGTATTACTAGGCAAATGCAGTTTTAAGACCAGATGTGGAGGCTAACTTGTATAAAAATGCTCTATTATAAGGTGGAGGTGGCCAGGCTTGGTGACTCAGTTTGTCACCCTGGCACTTTGAGAGGCCGAGGCGAGTGGATTGCCTGAGTCCACGGGTTCAAGACCCACCTGGGCAACTTGGCGAGACCTCATCTCTACAACAAATTTTTTTAAAGAATTAGCCAGGCGTGATAGTGCGCGCCTGTAGTTCCAGCCATTTGGAAGGCTGAGGCGGAAGGATCGCCGGAGTCCAGCAGGTCGAGGCTGTGGAGGTCAGGAGTGTGCCACTGCACTCCAGTCTGGGCCACAGAGTAAGACTCCAACTAAAAAAAAATAAAGTAAAAAAGATGGAGGTTAAAACACTGATGATATGCAAAGGCGATGGGGTAGATGAAACAGCACTGGTGTCTGGAAGGAAGGTTAGTTTGGTTTAGGACATTGTGAGTTTGGGGTGCCCATGAGACGTTCCCATAGAGTTTGTTGGGGTCAGGCATAAATGAAAGCTGGGTCTGAAAAGTAAAGGGTAGAGACAGATTTGACAGTCTCTGGCTCGAAGGTGAACACTAGGGCATGGAAATGACTGAGGTCAACCTGGAAAAGTTTATTGTGCAGCAAAATTCTCAAGGACACAATAGCAGGGGAACCACTGGCAGACATGACTCACTAATGTCCCATCATCCTTTCCTCATCTATCCCGTCTTTCCTGCTCTCAGAACTCCAGTTTTGGCTTCAGCTGGTAGAATGGTATATTCGTTTTCTAGGGCTACCATAACACTTGGTGGCTTAAAAACACAAAAATTTGTGTTCATTGTTCTGGAGGTCACAGGTTCAAAGTCAAGGTGTTGGCTGGGCTACGTTCCTTCTGGGCTCTCTGGGGATCCTTCCTTGCCTATTCTGACTTCAGGGGCTCCTGGCAATTCTTGGCTTGCCGCTGTGTCTCTCCAATCTCTGCCATCCTCTTCACAAGGTCTTCTAGCTTATGTCTTACCTTTGTACCTTTCTATGTCTCAAAAATTCCCTTTTCTTTTTTAAAAACATGAGTCATTAGATTCAGGGTGCATCCTAAATCTGAGACCATCTCATCTCTAAGATCCTTAACTTAATTACATTTCTGCAAGGCCCATGTCTCCTAATGAGGTCACGTTTATACCTAATCCTATAGGTATGAGGGGGTTAGACCAGGACAAACCCTTTGTGGAGGTAGAATTCAACCCTCTACAAATGGAGACTTTTTTTTAATCTTTGAGAAGATAACCCCATCTCATAGCCCCGGAGGACGAATATTGATTGATCCAATTCTATTCTGACAATTTCATTTCATTTGCCAGATACCCTCTTCTCAGCTTCTCTTACATGTGAAGGTGAGAATACCGGCAGGTAACACAGTTCTGTTCAGCAAGACACAAGAGAAATTCTGCTGGGGCTTCTGGGAAAGTCCTAAAAAAAAACATACCGTGTTTGCACCTGTACTTTCTTCCTGCTTTGGATGTTGCTGTGAGAACATGGAGTCTTAGGTGGCAGCTGTTTTGCAGTCATGAGGTGGCAAGCATGAAGCCAACCCACTGAGGAGCCCAGGATGGCATCACCGAGCAGAAAGGCAATGCCAGCCTCGGCTCACCTTCATGTGCCTTCTTACTTTTCTTAAGTCATTGCTAACTGGATGCTCCATCACTGAAAGCATTCCTAGCTGATAGGAAACCCTTATGGGGCAGATAGAGAAAGAGGAGCCTGCAAAATAAACAAAGAACCTGCCCCAGAGAAAAAATTCCAGAAGCCGGTGGGGCTCAGTGGCTCAGCCTATAATCCCAGTACTTTGGGAGGCCGAAGCAAGTGGATTTCCTGAGCCCATGGGTTTGAGACCCACCTACAATAAACCAAAACTAGCTGGGCGTGGTAGTGCGCACCTATAGTTCCAGCTACTTGGAAGGCTGAGGCGGAAGGATCGCCGGAGCCCAGCAGGTCGAGGCTGCGGTGGCCGGGAGTGTGCCACTGCTTTCCAGTCTGGGTGACAGAGTGAGACTCTGACTAAAAAAAAAAAAAAATTCCAGAAGCCAAGAAAAGAGAGAATCTGAAACAGAAGATGTCAAATGCCCAAGTAAGTAAGATGGTAAGAAAGAAAGACAAGTGAGGATATATTGATCATTAAGATGGGGAGGTGGGGGAGAGAAGAGGGTGGTGCCTTGGGTGTGGCCCATTGGAGGTACCAGCTAGAATCCTTCAATCAGCAATTAGGGGAAGTCACCGGTGATGGAGAAAACGGGCTTGCCCGAATGAAGTGAGTTCCCAAAGAAAGATGGAGACCTGGGAAAGGAACACAGAGGAAAGACAGGCATGAACAGTAGAAGGAGACCCCTTTCTCAGAGTCAAGGCTGGGGAGATAAGGAGAGTCACAGAAAGAGGAACTAGATTTGCAAGGAAAGAAGCAGTTGGAGGAGGTGACCGATGAGAGAAAAAAGCCTTGTTAGGGGAGCATGGTATAACTACTTATGTGCGTAAAGATATTGTTCGAGGGAACTGACATTGTTGGCTGCTTGAGCAGACGAGACAGTTCTCCACGCTCTCTGTTTTCCAACAAACAGGTGGCAAATGGAATATGCTGCCCTCTTCCTACCAACTTCTTGTCAGCAGTTGGCAATGTTTATATCTTCTGCATAGAGAAAGAGAAATTACCTGGCGGTTGATCTCTGTTATGACATATATCTTCAGAGAGAAAGAGAGAAGGAAAACTCACCAGTGACAGAGAGACCAGAGAAACGCTCTGTCTTTCTTCATAAGCAAAGATGGATGTCATAACAGAGGATCCGCCATGGCCTTACGTCAGTGCCCGCAAGCCCGCCATTCAGCAAGGCAGAAACTTCCTTGGGTAACTGTTACGGGAAATAAAAGTGCTTGTAACATGAATCCTGCTGACAACGCAGTAATATATGGGTGGTTGTTTGCAAGGAAGGAAATATCACCTGGAAAAATCTCCTGGTTGGTTATATATGGGTAGTGTCTCTGGCTCAGGCGAGCGATGGATGTCTTTTATTTATGTCTGTGTACACGTGTGCATATATGTTTAATATTTTAGAGCCCGGAGTTGGGGGGGGCATGCCCTTTTGAGATAGCAATCCGGTTTTTCATCGCCCAGTGAGGGAACCAGAGAAGCCACAGTGACCGGCAGCTTTATGACAACAGTTTGTACCTATTTCCCCTTCACCCAGAAGGGGCCCCACGTCTAACAAATCAACCTGTGGGTAGGAGGTGGGCACCAGAATGGCAGGAAGGAAATCTACAGCCAGTCCAGTTACCAGAAAAGTAATTTCCCGTGTCATGCATCAGCCCTCCTTCATTCTTCATTGGGAAACATCTTGCAAAGGAAAGATGAGACAAGTGACCTTAACGGAAGAAATATTAAAATATGGCTGAAGGTGAAAAAAGGCGACGGTTCACACAGCTCTGTGTCTCGCTTGGCTTTCTATGTCCTCAGATAACATCTCCTTAAGGTCCCTAAAAAGCCATCCAAACTCCAGGCCACCTTTCGTGGCCAACTGTGAGATTTCTCCCGGCTTCCCGAATATCCTTTTAACTAGTATACTACATCTCCTCTGACCCTGGAGATGGGGTTCCAGACGAATGCCCAGCCAGTCTGAGCTTCATCGAGCCAATGTGAATTCCAAAACACTCAGAAAGTTTCTTAGGATATTCCTGCATGAATCTCAATGGGAAAAGAGGTGGGGAGCACGCCAGCCTGTGCGTCCCACACAAATCCTGGAGGAGAAGCAGTCCTGGCAGTTGGAGGAGAGGAGTGGTGAACACCACAGAAAGGCCTGGAAAAACCCCTGAAGGTCAGAATAGCAACTTCCCAAAGGGAGAGGCAAGAGGGACCGCGTGGAAGTATGAATATATTCCAAAGCACTCGCGATGAAAGGATGGAGTTGAGAGTCTCGCGTCAAATCATGCAGATTGGAGGCTAACCCGATTCATGACAGAGCAGGGCATGGGACGGCAATGATCTTGACACAAGCATGCATGTACTTGCGTTATGCCATTTTATAGGTTGCCCACTTAAACTCATTCAGTGATAACACAGTCCAGTTCCAAAAAAATACCAGAATCATCTCAGATCCAGTATTTACTCTCATGAAATGAGGCCATAACTCCTAAGTTTTCAACTTAATTCTTGTGATGAGTATATATCATGTCACTGGTTCTGGAAATAATTTCTATTCTATTCTATTCTATTCTATTCTATGCTATGCTATTCTAGTTTATTAATTTTATTTTAGTGTTGGAGTCTCACTCCCTCGCCCAGACTGGAGTGCAGTGACATGCTTCCGGCCACCGCAGCCTCGACCTGCTGGGCTCCGGCGATCCTTCTGCCTCAGCCTTCCAAGCAGCTGGAACTACAGGCGCACACTACCACGCCCGGCTGATTTTTGATTTATTGTAGAGATGAGGTCTCGCCAAGTTGCCCAGGCGGGTCTTCAACCCGCAGGCTCAGGCAATCCGCTCACCTCAGCCTCCCAAAGTGCTGGAATGACAGGCTGAGCCACCGTGCCCGGCCAATTCATTTATTTTAAAAGACACAGATACAAGAGGACCAGAAAGAGGGCCGGTCAAACAACAGAGAATTGCACTAAAAAATCTAGAACAAGTATAGTTACAGGGATGACGTAGTAAGTAGACATAACTGAAGCTTCCTAGCACTTGAAGCAAAAAGAGAAATACAATAAGACACAGAAATCTCATGATCTGACAGAAGTTTCAACATAGCATTCAATAGGAGAGAGAATTTTATTTTTCCCAGCCCTAAAATCTTAGAAGATTCTGCGGGACCTTTTATGCAGTAGAAGAGTTTTGATTCATCTATTAGATCAGGGCCAGCAGAATATAGCTTGTAGCACAAATCTGACTGGCCCAGAATTTTTCTTTTTTCTTTTCTTTTTTTTTGTGAGTTGGAGTCTCATTCCATAGCCCAGGCTGGAGTGCAGTGGCATGCTCATGGCCACCCCAGCGTCGACCTGCTGGGTTCTGGCCATCCTTCCGTCTCCAATAGATGATTTACAAAAAATGCAGAAACCGATTTTTGTCCATGTTTCATACGATTGTATATTCAAAGCATTGATGAAAGCGTGGAAGGAAAATGTAGCTCTTGGAAGGCACGTCTGTGAGAGCACTTGGCCATATGACAGCGGCTCTGGGTTGGCGGTCCCATAGGGGGTGCCTCTGTCTCCCGTACTGACCTGCAGTTACCTGACTAGCTTCCCCTTACGCCTTCTCGGATGTTAAGGTCTTATGAGTAACATTTTAAAAAGTGTTCTTTGTCTCTCAGTGCCCAGAACCGTGCCTGGCACACAGGAGGCATTTTTCCCACAGACATTGCACAGAGGATGTGAGCCACGTGTTAACAGCATTGAGGTTGGTGTGTCTCTTTGCCAGACGCTTCTCTAATGAGGCCCCACACCAAGGTTCTCACCTGCCAGCTGTGTCAGCATCCACTGATGACGTTCGCGCACAAAAACATCATGTGGTGGTACTTGCTGCTTAAATCCAGGTTCTGATCAGAGCCGGTTTCTGATTTTTCCAGGAAACCAGACATTTGGCCTTTCCTTCATGCCCATGGACTCTCCCATGGACCCCTGCTCTCTGCTTTGTTAGTCAAGGTCAGCTTCTGTGGCTGGCCGCAGGTGGTCTAACCAGAAAGTGCCTGCAGCACTCGTGTTTGGGCCAGAGAGGAAGTGAGCAGCTTTTTGTGGCTTTAAAGTTCTTGAGGTTTCCAGGATTGCTAGTGAATTACTTCGCCTCTTCACAGGGGCTGCCGGGAAGGATGTGCTGGACTCAGCTCACACTGCCCTCCAGAGTGGGCTGTGCACATTTTTCCCAACTCTTCATTCAGTGACCTCCCCCTAGGGATCTGAAATCAACCATAGTGGGAGTATTTACACCATGGATATTGACAAATTCTGCAAATTGAGTTTGGTTGATTTTCTTTCCTCCACAACAGCCAGTTGTTCAGCACTTACCAGCACACCCCTGATGCCAGAAAAAGGGAAGAAGAAATAGGGAAGAGCTGTTGGAAATGGTCCCTGAGCCCTCCCCACCTGATTCACCCTTAAGACAATTCTAGAGTATTCTTTTCACTCAAAACTTTTACCTATCCTCCCTATGGCTGATAAGTGGTCAGCAGATGTTTTCTTTTTCTTTTTCTTTTTTTTTTTTTGAGTTGGAGTCTCACTCCATTGCCCAGGCTGAAGTGCAGTGGCATGCTCACGGCCACCTCAGTGTCGACCTGCTGGGTTCTGGTGATCCTTCTGTCTCAGTCTTCCAAGTAGCCAGAACTACAGGTGTGCATTACCATGCTTGGCTAATTTTTTTTTAATTTATTGTAAAGACGAGGTCTTGCCAGGTTGCCCAGGCTGGTCTCAAACCCAGGGGCTCAGGCAATTCACTTGGCTCGGCCTCCCAAAGTGCTGGGATTACAGGCTGAGCCACCAAGCCCAGCCAGCAGATGTTTTCTTAAAGGACCAGATTGCTAGTGAATTATTTTAAGCATTGGCTGGGCACACAGTCTCTGTCACAACTGCTCATTGCTGTTGTTGCAGTGTGACAGTAACCATAGACTGTATACATTGACAGACAGGCTTGTTTTTCAATAAAACTTTACTTATGAAAAACAGGCTAGCCAGACGTGATGGCGTGTATGTATAGTTCCAGCTACTTGGAAAGCTGAGGAGGAAGGATCGCCTAAGCTCAGTAGGTCAAGGCTGCGGTGGTCGTGAGCGTGCCACTGCACTCTAGCCTGGGCGACAGAGTGAGACTCCAACTCAAAAAAGAAACAAAAAAACCGGGGCCAGCCAGATTTGTGCTGCAAGCTATATTCTGCTGGCCCCAATCTAATAGATGAATCAAAACTCTTCTGCAAGGCTAACAAAAGCCACTGGGATTAATACCCACACTTGCCAGCATTTGTTTTTTGCTTCTCCTCTACTTTCCCTAGAGCACCACGGCTTCTTCCTAAACTCACCTTTCTGCCTTGACAACCTTGTGCTTTGCACTCTTACCCTCCAACAGGAATGTTGGTACCTGGGTTCCCTTGCAAACCCTTGCTGTCCTGCAGGCTTATCTTGAAACCAGTGGAAATTTCCTGCCTTTGTATTTACCATAATTCATTCTTTCCAAGTGCATAGACTCTCTCTCCTTCCATTGATCCCAAGCCAACCAGACACACAGTGGACTTCTCTCCTTTGTGGTCACATGGGTACCATAAGTACACCAGGTGCCGGCCTCCTTGAACTCAGCGATGTCATCACTGTGTTGTTGTATCTCTGTATCCTTTGGGCTTAACACAACACATGTAGGCACATGGCAGGTGCTTAAGAGTGACCAAAAAAAGAAATTAAGATCATTTTATTAGTGTCAACATCTTCCTAAAGATGGTACCAGTGAGATGTACCACAAAACCATCCTTGTCATCATTGCCCTGAGTCATTAGTGCGTATACCGGGCATGTTATCTACCCACTCTGAACTTTGTTTTACCTGCTGCAAGAAAGAGATGATCCTTGATCCTTTAGAGTTCTAGAATCTTAAAAATGTCCCCCTGCATCAACACATGCCATTACCTCTATACCTTGACTTCTCCATCAGTATAAGCCCAGGGACCATATCAAGCTGCCTCTCTAATGCATTATCCCCTATTGATATTTCCAAGGGTCCAATATATTGTCCTCAAATGCATTCTATCACTAATAAATACTTGCACTTTGTCACGTTTCTGTAATATAGGAACCCAAACAATGTCTTAAATTGAAGATCAAACGGAGTTTGACCGATAATTGTACAGATGTCATTAACATTTTTATTTTCTGTGAGGTTTCAGTTGATTGTTCTTTCAAGAGTCATAAGAAGCACAAATGATTTAATGTCAAGTTCGCATGGCTTTTCAAAAGGAAGATAGGAGAGTATATTCTCCCACTCACAACCTCAAACTGATTCACAAGTTAAATTTCCTGTCTGATATCAACTTTAAACTATACAGGTTCTGCTGGCTGTGTTTTTTTAATGCTCGTAAATCCAGAAGTTATAAATCCCTGGAATTCTCTTTTCTAAATAAACTTTCCATGGTAAGGTCATTTTTCAGACAGGATTTTAACCTCTGCAAATGATCACTGTCTAGAATTAAAGTCACAACGATTTTTTTTAAGTCAAGAATTCTGCAGAAAACTTGAACCAAATCATAATGTGCAATTAATGTCTGTGGTCACATAAATGTACATAATAAACAAAGTTAGAGTGAAATTTGTTGAATTAGATTGAGCACTGGCCTTATTTTGAAATACTCTCTGAAGCAAATCCAGGCAGTGTAAGAGACGTTGTCTTCTCTTGATGGGACCCTCTGAACAATCTCAGATTGGGCTGGGAAATACCCAATTCCATTCTGGGCATGAATTCCATCAACAGAGCCCTGAGGTCATCCTCGAAGCAGGGAAAGCATCATTAGCTGGGAGGAATGTATTCAGCACCTTCCCCTGAGGATCTTTCTGAGGAATAAAAAGACTGTTGAACTCCGTGCCCTGGTTTGGGGTATAAAGTCAGCTCCCATTCAAGGGCTGTCTACTTGGTCTTCAAGTAACCCAGTGCTGCCATCTTTCTTTTTTGCCCATCCAATACCCCCATAAAGAGGAAGTGTCTGGTCCCACCTCTCCCAAAGTGGAAAGAACATTGAACTTGGAACAAATACATCTACGTTCTGATCAGAATCCACAACTACCAAACTTAGAGACTTGAAGCAAATTGTCTGAGCCCAAGTGTGTTTATCTGTTAAAAATAATTTTCTTTTATTGAAAAGTCTGCCCCTCTCAGGTCAATTATGGATATCAGAGTGAATGATAACCTTTTTTTGCCTGGCTTACTTTTCTTTTTTTTTTATTTTGTTTTAAATATATGGGGTGCAATTAGGGATTAGGTATGCAAGTGGGAATCATACAGGCAAAGTTTGGGGCTCCCTTTGATCAGATACCCTTTTTGATGTTGCGCCCCCCCCCCTTTGGCAGTATCCCGCTACTGCCAATCCCTTTCTTGTAGTATTATAGCAAATATTCAGGATCTGCTTATGAGTGAGAACATGTGGTCCTCAGTTCTTTGTTTCTGTGATAGATCACTGAGTATGATGGACTCTAAATCCATCCAAGTCATTGTGAAGTCCTGGTGTTTGTTCTTCTTTATGGCTCTGTAATATTCCATTGTGTATATGTGCCACATTTTTTTTTATGCCTGGCTTACTTCTCTAAGTCTTTAATTTCAGTTTCCTCGGAGAGAGCGTCCATGACCTCCCCTCCCAGCCCCAATGCCAGGTTGGACTCTCCTCATCTAGACTCCAGAATCACCTTTGAGATCTGCTGTCCAGAATGTGAACATCCTGTTCTTACTGCTTATTTATTGGCATACCTCCTCCTTTAGATTATAATCTTCTTGAGGGCAGGGGTATATTTTCCACCATCGCACCTTCAGTGCATAGCAGAGTACGCTTTTGAAAAATATTCTAATACGATATTTTCCAGGACCACTTCCTTCTCTTTTCTGTCTGCCCTAGATTTATGATCTTAAATGGTGGCAAAGTTATAAATGAAGCAGATTTAACTAGTGGTCCCAAGCTTATCAGCATCAGGGACTGGTTTCGTGGAAAACAGTTTTTCCAAGGACATTGTGGGGGAGTGGAAGGGGCGGGACTCTCAGGCATTAGCTTCTCATAAGGAATGTGCAACCTAGGTCACAATGGTGTTTGCTCTGATGAGATTCTAATGCCACCACTGATCTGACAGGAGTTGGAGCTCTGCTCACCTGCTGTTCACCTCCTGCTGTGTGGCCCAGTTCCCAACAGGCTGGGACCAGTCTGCAGCTCAGGGTGGGGACCCTGGGTTTAACACTCCCAGGAACACCATTCATTTTGCAATTGAGTTTCTAAGAGTTACTGTCCCGGAGGAAAGAAACTTGAATTTCCTTCACTTGATAGAGACTGCAATATTCATTCCCCTTCCTGCAGACTCCAGGAGCCAGCACCTTGGCCTTTTTTTCCTGTGTGTTCATGGAACATTGCATGAGAACAGGATTTGCTAGCTAAAGTCATAGTAAGGATGTAGGGCGTGAGCAGGGGTACAGAGATGCCGCATTCATGGGACACAAACAGGAGCTATGATGTATAGATGTGAAGCGAGGACAGCTGGGTTTTTGCCCTGGTGCTTCCAAAATCATTACCCTCTCTAGGCTTCGTTTCTTTATCTGTTTATGGTCCCATTCAACATCAGTGTTCTTCAAATTTATTTTGGCCTAGCTTTGCTCAGTTATGGGTCCAAAAAATGTTTGAAATGTGGCCTAATATAGCAGAACCACTGTGTAAAGCAGTAGTGTAGAGCCCCAAACTGCAATCCCCGAACACACACTCTCCCACCTCCCTATTGATCCCTGAGGGAGGTGCACGGACCTTCTAAAGCTCTTTGGAACACTGTGTGGAAACCATGATGATGCTAGTTGATTGGCGGTCCTGCTGGCCCTGGCCGGCCCTCTGCTGTGGTTCATTCGACCTGTGGCTAAGATGAGCAGCTCTCATCTTGCCCCGGACTGAGGAAGTTTGTGAGACACAGGACATACAGGACTAAAATGAGAAAGTCTAAAGCAAGCTGAGCCGAATTGATCACGGGGCCTGTGTCCCACTCAAATCGTTTCTCCACACTCTGCCTGCAGGGCAGGCCAGGACTCAGGGCCTTCAAGAGCAGAGGACGCAGCCTGAAAAACTGAAATCTTTCACACAGACCTGATCAACCCTGGGCCAGAACATTCTGAGAGGTGGACTGAACTTTCTTTTTCTTGTTCTCTTTGACCTTTCTGCCATCCCATCCAACTCCATTGCCTCAAGGGAAGAATGATAAGGCAGAAAAACCGAGAAAGCACCGGCCCATCTCAAAAGCCAACACTTGGAATTCACAAGCATTTGGGCTTTTGGGTTGAAGAAGTCTAAGGCAGGAAGGAATCAGCCTATAGATTTTTACGAACAATGCTTTAAAGAAAAATGAAGCACTGTGCTCATTTCCTATGGCCCCTGTAACAAGTTATCACAAACTTAGTGACTTACAACACCACAAATTAATTATCTGACAATTTTGGAAGTCAAAAGTCCCACACCTGTTGCACCGGGCTGAAATCAAGACGTCAGCAGGGCTGTGTTTTCTCTGGAGGCTAAATGGGAGCCTCTGTTTCCGGTCTTTTCCAGCCCCTGGAGGCCACCTGCGTCCCTTGGTCCGTGGTCCCTTTCTTCCTCCTCAGAGTTAGCCATGCAGCATCTTCACATCTCTCGCTGACCCTGGCCATTGTCACATCCCTTTTCCACACTCTGTTTTCATCATGCCGCCGCCATCCTCTCTCTGAACTTCCTCCCTCTCTCTTATAAAGACCCTTGTGATCACGTTGGGCCCACGTAGAGAATCCAGGATATGTTCCCTAGCTCAAGATCTTTAATTTAATCATGGCTCTCAGATCCCTTTGCCATGTGAGGTGACATATTCACAGGTTTTGAGGATGAGGCCATGAACACCTTTTCCGGGGGAGAGGAGGTCAACATTTTGTCTACTACAAGAGCCAAGAGACCTTTCCAGCTTCAAAAACTCTTCAGGCTAGAGGAAAGGGACAGACAGCAGGTCACAGGGCAGGACGGGTTCAAGGGTACTGGAATAAGAGGACTTGGAGACAATGCAGACAGATCAAGTCAGCATCTGGAGCCACCCAGCCTCAATAGGAGATGGCATTCATTCCTGGGACCAGAGAGCTGCATGGGGAGTCATACTCAGGTCTTCAGATGGTCCAGTCTCCAGTCGCGGGTACACTTTCCATCCTTGTCACTGATGTCCAGCAAGATTCTCCTCCCATCAACAACCATAGTCAATATGATGCCTATTGACCATTCCGTGGGGTACGCCCATCTGTGCCCCGTGGCTAGGCCAGGCCCTTCATACAACCAGCCCAGTATAGACAACCTTCTGCTCAAAGCCTGAAAATGATTGACATATATCCCCTAAGAAGAAGGGTAGCATGCTAGACACAGGAAAGAAAGAAAGGAAGGAGGGAAGGCAACTAAGAAAGGAAGAAGGGCAGAGAGAGAGGAGGAAGGAAGAAAGTAACGACGAAAAGAAGGAAATAAGTCCTACCTCACACTTTTCTTTTGTCTCAGACTGAATTAAACCAACTCAGAATCTTCCCCAGATAATGGTTAAATGCTGTTTTGTTACAGCATCACTGAGCTTGTTAAATGAGTCTTTATAACCTCACAAATATTGGCTTTCTTTTTCTTTTTCTGCTCTTGTTTCCCTCCCCACCCCTTAAAATGGAGTCCTCATAACATGCTTGTGTCAGGTGTCTCAGTGCTGGGACACAAAGGTAGGGAAATGTGTGTGTTAGGGGCACCACAAGGCAAAATAGACTGACGCGATATTATTTAACAAACTATGGCTACGGCCACCTAACTTTACCTTTTATCAGACAGAAGACAGTCAGTAGGAAACACAAATAAGAACATGTTCCATGCTCAAGAAACCTTAAGGAAAAAACTCTCGCTAATTTCAAGGTGCTACTCTCTTGTCTTGTTTTCGCTGAAATTGAAAAAAAATCCCAGATCAAAAGCATCTGTCCTTTTCCTTGTATATGTCAAAACGTAATTGGCAACGGTTGGGGTTTGTTGCCTTTATTGCTTTTAATAGCTGTATAGCCACTGATTGCCCAAGCTGATGGTTAATTTAATTTCTGTCAATACAATATTGGGGCTGTCTGCATATTCAGACCATGATTAACTGCTGCAGAGTCCATAACACTGGTGTTATTATTACTGCATTTAACTACCTCTCGGGAGAAGACAAATTAAATTATGTTGAAAATGCTGTTGATTATCATTACGAACTTATTTGTAGAGCACAATTACTGATCTGTTGTAAAATAAATCAAATTTTTTATCATCTTGGTATAAATTAACTTTACTGTAGGAGAACAGAGTGGAGTCTGAAAGGATGTGGGCCACCTTGTATAAGTCAACGGGACACTGAATTAAAATAACAATCACACACGAACGTAATATTATATTTTAATAACGAGCTACTTCATGACCAAGAGTGCCTCATAGATTACGGGATTTTGACAGTAAAGCAGCAAGCGCCATGTGTGTCATGCACTGTTGACTCAGACGTGAATAATTCCTGGGGAGGAATAGTTCCTGGGCTGCACCTCCAATTCAATCTGAAATCACCCCTCGAGTCATTTAAGGAAGGTGGCTCTAAGACCACAATTACGTTAATCGCGTACATGTGATCATCATTTACCTTTTGCCATTCTCTTACGATTTACTCTGTTACACCCTAACGCAAGTTAGGCCATATCCATTGCACAGAATCAGTAAGCCATAGCCTATCACCTTTGCATCTGCAGGGCAAGTCAAAGACACCCGGCCCGTGGGCCCAGGTCTCCCAGACTCCCTGGCACGTAATTAACTCTAGCATGGGAAGGCTCAGTCTCAAGTCACCCATTAACTGCCAACGAAGGCAAAAATGTTGCATGCTCCTTTCGCTATTCTTTTGTGCAATTTCTGCACCTTTAAATTACCAAGTGAATCAAATGGTTGAGCAATTTGAATAAGAAATATATACCATAGGGTTCTTTTATTTAAATACGCATGGCTGTGTGGCGTAGCGGGGTGGTAGACTGGAAGCTTAGCAGAATCCAGTTCAAGTCCACACCCTGCCTCAGACAGGCTGATAGTGGCCAATGATCGATCACGCTGGGCCTCGGTTTCCTTATTCGTAAAATGGAGATGATTTGGCTTTGTGGTTCCTCTGAGTGTATTAACGTTTCTGCATAATGTAACAAGTTACCACAGATATTTAGTAGTTTAAAACAGTACCCATGTGTTAGCTCACTCTTCTGTAGGTCAGAAGTCTGTGTGGGCTCAACTGGTTTCTCTTCCCAGGGACTCACACGGCTAAAACCAAGGTGTCAGCCTGGACAGGCTCTTATCTGGAGGTTCTAGGGAAACTCGTATAGGTGGTTGGTGGAATTCAATTCCTTGCAACTGTAGGAATGAAGTCCCTGTTGCCTTGTTGACCACCAGACAGGAACAGTTCTCGGCCACTGAAAGTCACTCTTGGGAGATTACCTGTGGCCCTTCAGCTCCAGTTCAGAACCAGGTCAACTGAGTGTGGGATCTTCTGTGCATGGACTCATTGACTTCTTCTTCTACCACCAGCCGGTGAAAACTCTCCACTTTAAAGGGCTCCAACGGTTAGACGAAGACCGCCCAGTTCCTCTCGCTATTTTGAGGTCAATTGATACGCAATGTGTAGATGTTGGGGATGGTCTGAGTTCTTTACAATAACCATATAAATAATAGTAAGAACAGCTACTATTTCAGACACTGGTGAGCAATGTGATAACATGTTTTAGGCAAACAATAGCCCTATGAGGCATATTTTAATGATTCCCATTTTCCATAGGTAAGCACTGAGGCCCACAGTAGAGAAGTTATTTGTCCTACCCTGTCCTGTTTATGTCAGGGCTGAGACCCATACTCTGCTTTCTTGAACTACTGGCTGGGTCATTGTCTGTTTCCCTTGACATATTTATATTAAGATTTTTTTGTGAGGCCATCTTCCTGAAAGACAGATTATTTTGGGGTGGAGTGGTTGAAGGAGCTGTCCTATACTTTTATTATGATTGTTGCTACAGGACACTTTGCACTGAATCAGAATTCATAAAACAACACAGAAGGAGTGAATTTTACAATAAGTAGATTTTCAAAATTGCATTTTCTTAACAGTAGTATCTGCTTTTTCATAAGTTTTCTAGCTGCATCTTCGCATCTTCTTTTCTATTTTTTTTTAGTAATAAAATCGTGCATATATATTATAATCTTGGTGGGAATTTTTTTCAGATTCAGGGGTACACATGCATGTTTGTTGCATGGACGTATTGTGCAGTGGTGGGGATTGGGTCTCAGATATCCATTCCCCAGATAGTGAATATCATTCCCCATAGGTAATTTCTGAATCCTAACCCATCTACCCCCTCACTGGCATCACCAATGTGTATTATTTCCATTTTTGCGGCTCCATTTCGCTCCCATGTATGAGTAGTGTTTGTTTTTCAGCTATAACACAGATTCTAATTCCCTCGAACTACTCTTGGAAAACCTGTCTTGATTTCTAGTTCTTTCCTCTTTTGCCCTGATATCAGCTAAGCTGAACATGAATCCCTTCATTCATTACAAAGCACTCCATAAAAATTCAACCACTTTTTACAAAAGCTCTTATCCTCACACAATTGGGCCAGTAACCCAGGTGTTGTCCCCACACAGAAGGAGTCCCAGGACCACCAAAGGCCTCATTGCCTCGGGTGACTGTCTGCCATATAACTAAAATGGTCATCAGCCGTCTTTTTACCCTTGTTCCCTTTCTTTCCGAGGGAAAATATTGTAACACTTTTTACCTTGAATTCCAGTATTATCAAAACTAACCAGCTGGGCTCAGTGGCTCAGCCTGTAATCCCGCGCCTTTGGGAAGCTGAGGTGAGTGGATTGCCTGAGCCCGCGGGTTCGAGACCCGCCTGGGCAAGCAAGACCTCATCTCTACAATAAATCAAAAAATTAGCTGGGCATGGTAGCGCGCACCTGTAGTTCCAGCTACTTGGAAGGCTGAGGTGGA
>CAUYQG010092731.1:0-41859 GCA_963574415.1 Tarsius wallacei
AAAAAAAAAGATATATAAGGTATAAAGGTAAGACCCTAATCCTACAGGACAGTGGCCTTCTAAGAAGAGGAAGAGCAAGAGAGACCTCTCTTTCTATCTGCCATGTGAGGACACGGCCAGAAGACAGCTATCTTTACGCCAGCAGGGGAGCCCTCACCAGAAACAGAGCCAGTGTGTGCCTTGATCTTGGACTTCCCAGCCCCTAGAACTGTGGGAAACAAATTTCTGCCATTTAAGTCACCAGTCTATGATAATTTTTGGATACATTCAAACAGACTGATACATCCCCATACTCCAATATTCCACATCACCATGTTGTCCTTTCACAACACATTCTTCACTACGATGTGTTCAATCAGACTGTGGAAGAAAGACGCCATCTCCACCTCCCAGTCGGAGAGGATCACAGTTTATACCTAGACCAACACTTCAGCTCTGTGCAAATCCAAGTCTTCTTCTGAAATGGGCTGGTCTCAAACTGCCTTTCTTTCTGAGGGATCCATTCTCAAGTGCTGCTTTCAGATTTGAATTCTAGATCATCCTTCTCTAGAGGTCTAGAGCCCAGGCTGAGGTGCTGTCCCTCTTCAGCCTGAGGGAGGAAAAAAAGACTTCCTCATCTAGTAACCTTTTGATGAGTTTCTTCAGGCCAACCAAGCAGTTACCGCCACCCCTACAGGAAGCAGGTCTATTCAGGAGATCACTGCATCTATCAGCAGATCACTGCATCTGTCAGGAAATCACTGCATCTATCAGGAGGTCACTGCATCTGTCAGCAGAACCCTGCATCTATCAGCAGATCGCTGCATCTATCAGGAGATCACTGTATCTATCACAGACCGCTGCATCTAGCAGGAGATCACTGCATCTACCAGGGCATCTGCTCACGCAGAAAGAGCTTGTCTTTCAAATGCCTCATGGCTGGGATGGAAAGGTTCTTGAAAAGAATCTTCGGTTTCTTTTTCCCACCATGTAAAAACCTGTGCTATTTCACTCTGCTCATGTGCTGAAAGTATTTATTGATCCTCTCATTGAATGATTCCCCTTGCTTATCAAATATGTTCCAAGTACAAGATCCATGACGGAGGAATTTTTTTTTAAATCTAGCCTTGCACACAGGTAAAAAAAAGTAAATAGACAAATACGCAATTTAGAATTGTAGTCATTACTATAAAGAATTCAGGGCACACTGTGAAAGAATGGTGGGTCTTCCTTAAATGGGGCAATCAGAATGACACTTGCGCCAAGACTTCAAAGGACGAAAAGACCTTTGAGACCCAGGCTGAGAGGACAGTGTGAGGCGGTGTTCAGGCAGAAAGACAGCCTGTGCTCAGTCCCTGTGCCAGGAAGAAGCCTGGGGTCTGAGGAGCCGCTGGAACGGAGTGATCCCAAACAAACACAAGTTTGAAACGATGCTGGAGACATCGCGTGAGACTCTGCCAAGTGCATTGAGGAGGTGTTGCTTTAATTCCAAGTGCAGTTAGAAACATTTAAGGACTTTAACCAGGAACATTTTGTAACTAGATTTGTGTTTTTGATCTGCGGAGAGTCAATTGTTGCAACAAGAAAGCAATTTTGTTACCAGACAGCAAATTTGACTGAAACTGAGTAAAAACAGTGGGCTCCACCTGTGTCCCCACCGTTGGCTAGAAAACTCTGAAGTCAGGCCTGAGTTCTACACAGAAAGGGAGCTGACAGAAGCACAGCGTCGTGGGTAGCTCGTGTCTATGCCAATGTGTGTGTTCAAACCCTGCTAAATAAGTAAAGGAAGTAAAATTCCTTTTGGTTCTGTGAGGCAAAAAGACCCCATTTACTCTCTAGATTTGGTTGCCCCAGAGATCGGGGGGTGGGCTTTTGTCATATTAGATTCAGACTCAGAATAAATGGGGATTTGTAACAGTCACATGTGCCATTATTAACTGAAGCTTTGGGTGTGTTCCAGGATGACAATGAGTTGTCACCCCGGATACAACTAAATGACTTACTCATCCTCACCAGAGATTTAGACATGCACATCTCAGGATCAAAATTTTTAGTTTCCGGTTTTCCAGCACACCGTAAGGACTGAGTTTTGCAACCCAGTCATTTGAACTGTGAAACACACATACAGCCATGCAGGTCCTGGGATCCAAACTCAAGGGCAAATGTGACCTAAAACATTCAACTCAGTAAGTCTTGAGTGGTTCTTAAGAGTTTGTAGTTTCATCTCCTGGGCCATAATCGTAATGAGATTCTTGAGAATCCTCACCTTTGAATTTGCACTTACTTATCTTTGTCCTTTGAAAATCAAGGATCCTTTTGTGCTGGGGTTTAATATGATGGATGTATAGAATACTGATTATTATGCAAACACTACCAGAAAATGTTTGAGCATTAAACTCAGTGTATACACGCTTTCTTCTAGACTTAAATATCTATCCGGACACCATCATGACTTTCAAAATATCTCTCCTTATGACTAGCCAAATCATATTGTTCATGTTTTATGAGTAGAATATTTGAGGTTGACAGAGGCCGGCAAAACCAAATTTACACACATGGCCATGCCAAAAAGAAAATCAACTTCTAAATTATTGTAAACTTTTTGGCAATTGATTCCAGTAATAGACTATGAAGAAGTCTCATAAAATAAGTAGTGTTTCTTCTATAAGACTCCAAATCTTATCAATGGGGTTTAGAAACCAGGACAATTTTAGTTAGTACTTAAACAGGACTCTTTCAAACTATTGCTATGTGAAAAGTATGAAATCTAACATGAAGAGACCAGACTAAAATCTTCAAAAAATCAGAACCTCCACCAGACTGACCTCTCCATTTTTAAAATTTTTATTGTATTTTTTAAAATTTTCTTTTCTATTAATATTCTAGGATTATATTACACTTAAGTGTCAGTTTCACCTTTTCTCTGTTAATTCCATCACCAAAAAATAAAAATAAAAGACCATTAACAACACACCCTTTGGGTGTCAATATCAAATCATAAATATTGTGCAAAAGTTAATTCGAGGGTTCAGATTGTTAAAAGACACGTCTAAGAAGAAACTCTGGTTTCTATTTAGTTGCTTGGATCATAGATGACAGCTGAGGGGAGAGAAGGGGAGGAAGGAGGGAATTTGAGAGATGTGGCTGTCTAGGACTAGCCGTAAATATTTTACAAAGAACAAAATCAGCTTCGATACCAATCATATCTAAGAACAAATAAAAGTTGTTTTTATTTTTAACATGGGGGCAAACTAAGTTTACAGAAACCAGGGAATTATTACTTGTGCTAAAAAACATCCTTGCCAAATTATTAGGTTTCCACACTGACTGACATTACGCACATCCTAACTCAGCCTTACTTTTTTGGAGACAAATATTGAAAAGCAGACTTGCTAATGAGCTAGAAATAATCAATCTAAGTTGGAGCATTTCACTTTCACATTCTCATACTGCAGCCCGTCGTAGGAGAGGAAAGCAAGATCAATGCAATTTATTTCCAATTAAGTGTGCCTTGGAGAGTCTTGTCGCTAGAGGCAATTTTACTGTCTATCGTTGTCAGTTATTGTCCTGAAGCTGTACAATCATTCTCTCTTGGGAAGATTAAATCAACTGTTATAACTAACGGTCTGTTTTAATTTTTGTAACTAAGTTACTCAAATGAACAAAATTGTTTAATTTTTAAGACACTCCTCTGATGGATAATGTTAAGAACCCAGAAAGAAATTCAATACTGACGTGAGAAATACATTAATTTTTGTATAAATATTGGAATGACAAATTTATTCCATCTTGCCAAGCTTCTCTTTCAAGATCAGCATGGCTCAGACTAGGAGGGCGGTGTGGTGTGGAAGGCACTTGCCTAAGAGCTGGAAGGCGGGCGTTTCATCACAGGGTGCCCTTGACGACTCGCCGTGTGGCCAGAGCAAATCTCCTCATGGCGGCTGTGACGTCACCCATGGAGTGGAGGCCTGAGAGAAATGTCTGCTAGACACGTTCTGTGTCCGTCATCATCGTCATGAGCTGGTTCATTTTCTATCAGGGGTGACATGATGGTTTTTCAATAGATTTTTTTTTTTTTTTTTAGTTGGAGTTCCACTCGATCGCCCAGACTGGAGTGCAGCGGCCGCTCCCGGCCACCACAGTACTTTTATTTTTATTTTTAATTTTGAAGATGTGGGGTACAATCCACGGTTAGGTATACAAATGTTCATTATGCAGGTCCCCTTGTGAATGAGGTGTGCCCTCGACGTGCTGGGCTCCGGCGATCCTTCCGCCTCAGCCTTCCAAGTAGCTGGAACTACAGGCGCGCTACCACGCCCGGCTGATTTTTTGATTTATTGTAGAGATGAGGTCTTGCTTGCCCAGGCGGGTCTCGAACCCGCGGGCTCATACAATCGACTCACCTCAGCCTCCCAAAGGCGCGGGATTATAGGCAGAGCCACCGAGCCCGGCGAATATTTTTTTTAAACATAGATTTTTCATTAATTCGCAGCAGTAGTTTTGTAGACTTTGACATAAGTTGTTTCTAATATACAGGTATTGCAAATGTTTTTTTTTTTTTTTTCCATTCTGTGGCTTCCTCTCAGTTTCTAAAGGTGTCTTTGATAACCAGAAGTTTGTATTTTCCTGAAGTTCAGCTTATCAATTTTTTTTGTTGTGTGCAGTGTTTCTATGTCATAGTTAAGAGACAATTTTGCTTTTGCAAAATCTTGAAAATACTATTCTATATTCTAGAATATGTATAGTCTAACTTTAATGTTTATGACTGTGATGCATCTTGAGATATAATTCTCTCTGTGTGTGTGTGTTTGATGGAACGCAGGGGTCAAGGCCCATATTTTCCATATAAATATCCAGTTGTTCCATAGCCATTTATTAAAAATCCTTATATCACCCACTGCTAAAAAGCAAATCACTGGACTTTTGATTCCATTGTGAGATAATAAATGTTACCAGACTTGTCCTTAATACAAAATTGGATGTAATATCTGAAAAACCTGTTTTAAGACACTGAACAATAAATAATGCAGGATAATGACCCTTGCATCAGGAAAACAAAAGAGATGTACATTATGGTTGCCCAGGTTTTCTGACTGTTGACACTTTTTAATAATGGTACAGGAAATAAAAATACAAAGAGGTCATAGTGGATGAACAAATTTGAGGAGACCTCAGTGTTGGAGGAGGATGAAGTGGCTAAAATTCTGCTGGTTAGAATGCTGAAGAGGAGAGCATGTCCCTGTGCTACAGAGAGAAAGCACTCCAGAAGTCTGCTTAGGGTTTCCTTGAGTCATTGGCTGAATGCCAATCCATAGACGGATAGGTTGAAACATCGTAAGGTAGGACAAACATGATCTGTAAGCTAAAAAAATTCCAAGAGTTTATATTTAGGGCTTGGAAATGTTAGGGCTTCTCTCTGGCAGAGTAAACTCTTCAGTAATCATGTGAATAAGTCAGCAGAAACATCAGAATGAGTACACCTTAAAAATAGGTATACAAAATTCTCAAATAAGAAAAGTTTAAAACTACCTTAACAATACTTAAAATTGAGACTCTAAAGGGCAAAACTAGTCTGCAAAAAACTTGACTGCGAAAAAGCACCACAAAATTCTTTTGAAAAAGATAAATCTATCCACTCAAGAAGGTAATGTTCACAATGTGCAATATACAATCTAATATTATTATCAATGAAAAATCAACAACATATGACCCATAGCCAGAAATCAACAGAAATGGATGTGGAAATGGCATAGATAATTGGGTAGACAATATGACCATATTAATAGTTGAAAAAAATGCCAAGTTCAATGCATATGCATGGTAAAAATTGATAGCAAGCAAGGAATAGTAGGAACATTATTCAACCTAAATAATACTAGAAGAAAACCTGCATTTATACAGATTGAAAAAAAAAAAGAAATAGGCTGGGTACGGTGACTCAGTCTGTAATCCCAGCACTTTGGGAGGCCAAGGCAAGCGACTTGGTGAGGCCTCATCTCTACAATAAATTTAAAAAACTAGCTGGGTGCTAGTGTGTCTGTAGTTTCAGCGACTTGGAAGGCTGAGGTGGAAGGATCACCTAGGCCCAGCAAGTCAAGGCTGCCGTGGATGATGAGCATGCCACTGCACTCCAGCCTGGGCGGTAAGAATGAGACTCCAAATTAAAAAAAAAAGAAAAGAAAAGAAAAAACAAAGAAAATTGTCATTTTTTTGATAAAATGAAATAGTAAATCATAAGGAATAAACAAAATATAAATAATAGAAAAGTATAGGAAATAATGAAAACTATAAAAGAAGCTACTGGAATTAATTAATAACAAGATCGCAGTATGCAATCCCAGTATGTCAAAATTAGTTGTATTTGCATTTAAACAGGAAGGTCCACTACATAATATGTATAAAAGCTTCAGAGACATTAAGTCTTAGAGCTAAATTTAACAAAATACATTAAAAACTGTCTAGTAAGCCGGGCTCGGTGGCTCAGCCTGTAATCCCGCACTTTGGGAGGCTGAGATGAGTGGATTGCCTAAGCCCGTGGGTTCGAGACCTGCCTGGGCAACTTGGCGAGACCTCATCTCTACAATAAATAAAAAATTAGCCGGGCGTGGTAGCATGTGCCTGTAGTTCCAGCTACTTGGAAGGCTGAGGCAGAGGGATCGCCCGAGTCCAGCAGGTTGAGGCTGTGGTAACCGGGAACATGCCACTGCACTCCAGTCTGGGTGACAGAATGAGACTCCAACTCAAAAAAAAAAAAAAAAAACTGTCTAGTGGAAACAAGCAAAATTGTTAACAGAAATTAAAGAAGACCTCAATAAATGTTCATAAATTGGAAAGTATAATCATCTCAAGATGTCAATTCTCTTTAAATCAATTTGCGAATTCAAAATAATTCCAATGAAAATTTTATCAGACTGATTTGTGTAAATTAAATATTTGAACTTCAAATGTATTTAGAAATAAAAAGAATCTAAATCACTTGAAATAAATTTGAAAAAGAACACATTGCTATCTCAATTCCAGAATAATTTTAAAGTTACAGTAATCAAGACAGCGTGATATAGTATGAAACTGGCATACAGACTAGAGGAGCAGCATAGAAACTACAGAAATACATTCACACACACAGCCCACTGTTTCTTGATAACATTAAATGATATAATTCAAAAGGCTAAAAATACTAATTGTAGTCATGGATGTGAAGGAACTGGACCTCTTGTAAATGGTTTTTGACAGTTGCAGTTGGTCGAGACCAGCCTGGGCAACTTGGCAAGACCTCATCTCTACAACAAATCAAAAAATTAGCCAGGCATGGTGGTGCATGCCTGTAGTTCCAGCTACTTGGAAGGCTGAGGTGGAAGGATTACCTGAACCCAGCAGGTCAAGTCTGCAGTGGTTGTGAGCATGCCACTGCACTCCAGCCTGGGTGACAGAGTGAGAATCCAACTCAAAAAAAAAAAGAAGAAGAAAGAAAGTAGCAATGGGCCCAAAAGTTGTCAATGGAAGCTGTTTAGTGGTTTCTTGTAAAGGTTTACAACATACCTCTATAATTATACTCTTAAGGTATTCACCATTCAAAAAAGAAAATAAAACATATACGTAAATGTTTAAAGCAAATGTATTCTTAAGTCCCAAAAAGTAGAAAAAAAAATTTGTCAATTATCCATTGTCAGTTTTTTTTTTCTAACTAGAATTTCCTTCATTTCTTTTTCTCTCTGGGTAGTTACTTTCAATCTTTAATATATAAAATTTTCTGTCAGTGTCTTTAAGACATTTTTCTTCCTATCCTACTTACACTGAACTAAATTCTTTGCTTCTCCTTCCTGAACTCATTTTCATGTTGCCCATTATATTGAATAAATATCTGAATTCTTATGTTTTTCCCTATACCTGAATTTTTTTTAGACTAGAGACTGTTTATTATTTATCCTAGACAAAATTGGTGCTGCCTGCTAGCTGATAAATAATAAGTGTCTGTTGACCTATACTTAGTATACTGGTATGATGGGATACAATTTGGATGTGTTCACCCATTTTATTCTTCTCTTTCTAGCGCCCTTTCTCCCTTCCCAACACCAAACAGATTCTGAACTGTGTGTGTATTGTCTCAAAGAAGGGATGTGTGAAGATGGAAGTAAGACATAACCTAAAAATATTCCACAGAGCTAAAATAGGATTTGCATGTATTGGAAAAATGTCTTGTCAAGGAGCATTTTTTAAAACTGTGTTTTTATCCCATCCTTACCTTGCAAAGAGATTCGAAGGCAATTTGTTTATGTAAAAAAAAAAAAAAACAAAGATAAAAAAAGAGAGAGGTCTGTCCCCATTTCTATAATATGCTGAAAGTCAATTAAACCATTCGGGAATCTGCCAAATAAACAGAGCAAAGGAACCCTTGACGGGACAGCTATGAGGTACAGAAACTCATTCTCACTAAGATTCTTCTCTCACAAAGGTAGCAGATAAACACAGGGAACTTCTGGACAGCAAATGTTAGAAGAGGATAATAGATTTCTCTTGAAATATCCATGGACAGATGACCAAAAACTAGAAGTTTTTGTCCATCCTCTGAAATAATTGAGTGTCCTAGAAAGATGACACAAGCCTTTTGGTGAGGAAAATCCTGAAAAATTTTGAGGTTAATTTTCCCACCAGCTTAATGGAATGTGGGATTAAAACAGAAATTAGACAAACTTATATGTGATAAAATTAGATTTTTACATGCATATTTGTGATGTCATCTAGATTAGCACAAGATCAAGATGCATTCTCTCTTTTATGTGAAGTCACCAAAGGCATACTCTTTTCAAGGAATACAGAAGGATTCTTTTGTGCTCTTAGGAGAATCATGTTTATTTGCTATATGTTTTGGGACTCAAGGCAATACATTGAATTCTTGGGTGTTGATAGTCTAGTACGCATGTTTTTGCTTTCATAAGTTAAACTTTAAAGGGATTCTTATGATACCATTGTGGAAAAACAAGACACAAATGACCATTTTTAATGTGCTGTAGAGTCTTTCTGCATGTTATCCTCAACTAAGCAGTAGCTAGTGGATGCCCCAGGCATCAGGTCAAAGGGTTAAACAATAGAATTTTAGATGAATTATCACCAAAAATTATTTTGCAGCTGTATAAACTGAACTTTCTTACTATTCATGTAAGTTTTTGAAAGTATAATCCAGTCAAGCAGGAATATATTGTCATGCTATTTTCCAATCATAGAGTTGCTGTAGGAATATTGTCTATCTTATTTTGGAAACTGTTAGTGTTGATGATATTAAGAGACATTGCTTAAAATGGCATGATCACCGTGTCACAGAAGTTATTTGGCAACTGTGATGAACAAGTAGATCATATAGCTGTGACCTAATTAGTAGACAGTTTTGGGAGATTGTAGTCAGGTGCCAAGTGGTAAAAATGCATAAACAGTAGTGTAGGATTCTTTTCTTAATTTGCCTTAAAAAAATTCAGCTATGACCCAGTCTTGTTTGCCCAAATTCTTAAAGGTTATTACTAATTTGAATGTTCCAGCATGTACTCAATGTGGTAATTAGTATACTATTCAGAACTTTCTCATATCAGGATAGCCAAAAGCAAAACAGATTTAACATATAGCCTTCAATAAAGATATGTTTGTAAGGCCAGGTAAAAGGTCATTATGTTGGCTTGCTATTTTTCTTATAGAAGTTCTAAAAATTAAATATTCTCAAGGAAATTTTTATACTTCTTTAAGCTATACCTTAACGTATGAAGACTAGAGATTGATTGATTCCAACTTTTCCAATTTGGAGAAGAGAAGTTATTTAAACAATAGAAGATAACTTTCTCAGGTATAAATTCTGATTTGTCTTTGATTAATGAAGAAGAGTTAGAGAATAATTTATAATGACTAATGAAGTTTCTAGTCATGTGTCTAAAATCAGGAAAGTTCCTATTCAATTAAAAATGCACAAAAAATGTGACTGTGAGTCCCAGGTGAATCACTTTCTATGCTGGCTAGTAACCAAAAGATCTACAGGGCTCCAGGCTCAATGACTTCAGAAAAGTACATATGAGGTTAAGGTACCGGTCATAAATGCGTGCGTGCACGCGCGCGCGCGCACACACACACACACACACACACACACACACATTCATATTTGAAGCAACAATAACAACTGAGCAATGAAAGAACATTTCACATTTGTTGCATCTAGGTAACGCTGCATCTGTTCATGCCCATTTTGCTGGAATTTCTACAGTCTTCACAAGTCCTGCTGCTTGAGCAATATGTTCTCCTTTGCATGCAGCCAACTCCATTTGGCAAGCAGTGTCTCTGGCCATCTGCAACTGATGCATAGCTAGTTTTGTTAATCACTCCCAATGGCATTTACTACATTTTTTTTTTCATTTTCAATTAATTGATCCCAGGTTATTTCATCTTGCAGGGAGTTGCATTTACATGTAGCTAATACAGATAAGAGGACTGACATAAGCTGCTGGATACCTGGCCAATGAACATATTACCAGAACGAGCATGTTCTGTTAGCTTTGTGCTGAGCTAAAATCAAATTCCAGGGCAATGACTGTGTCTTGTATTATCTTCAAACAGCAGAAAGAAGAAAACAAAAACTCATCTCATTTCAAGCACATTAGGAGGTGCCTATATTTCTGGACCCAGATGACCTTCTTCTTTGTCAATAGTCTAACAATAATCAAAGATGAGGGTTAGGCATTCCAGAGATGTGAGAGAGGAAAAGCAATATATTGGGTTGATACATAACATCATCACACAGAAAATTTATTTTTTAGGTCTATTTTGGACTTTTCCTTTTGGTCTTTCAATATTCACAGTCATATGATCTTTGAAATACCAGTTTGTTTATTTCCTCATAGGCCTTGAGGACATTGTAATGTGTCCGTAATCAGATAACTGAAAAACTGGGCAAACAAGACATGATGAGAAAGATGGGAGTACACAAGGAAGGAATAATGCAAAATGAAAACTTCGTGTTTTTAATGTTATAAAAAATCATTCAATCATAAAGATCATGACTATATTGGTCAACTAATTGCAACAACATTTTTTAATGTGTATAGAACCTACATAATGTTAAAATGCCTCCAAAATGTACTAATTAATGGTATGTTTACAATAATTCAGTGAGGTGGAGAGAAGTGACATGTCCAAGATATTGTAAAGCAAAGCACTGGAATGAGTCACCAATCCTCACATTCTGACCTATGCCATTTCCTTTTGCACATAGAACATACAGATCTTATAGTAGATATCTACCAAAGGTTTTTAGTCAAAAGTGAAAAATATAGAGAAATTCAGAATATCTCTTACCTTTCTAGAACAAAATCTCAATTCTGTAATCCATTTTTGTGTTCATAATATTTTTTCACTTAATTCTCACAATAACTTTATGAATTAATATTTCTTTTTTAATTTCTAGGTACCACATGAGGAATATTAGGCAAGAAAATAGTGTAAGGTTATAGAGTCAACAAGTAGCTAGACTGGTTTTCAAGGTAAATTCATCTTTATTCAAAACTGAGATAATCTTTCCTCCTTGCTTTTCTTTTCATACTCATGTGAATAATTTATGAGTTGTTTTTAATAAAGTTAAAATAGTGACTATAGTTGACAGATTTTTGGCAGTAATGTGACACTTGCCACAATTTGATATCAACACTTAAATAAGTCTCCAGATCCAACCTTATCCTACCTTGTAACTGCACAAAAGATAACAGCAGATGAAAAACTTATGCAAAACTTTTCTTCACTTGAAAGAAAATTGTGGCGTGTCTTATCCCCTTTGGTTTCCTGCAGTGAAGATTAGAGTTGTTTGACTGGGAGAATGTAAAACATTGTGTTTAAAATCAATGACTTTGCAAATAACCGAGAATTATTATTTTTTTAAAATTATGGCTTACAATCAGTTGCATAAATAATTTTAATAACTTTTTGAAATAAAGTGTAGCTAATTAAAAGATCAAAAGCTATTTTGGATGATTACTGTTTTACTGTGAACTAAAACTTGTACCGTTCCTTTATGACAACTTAAATTTCTTAATCAAAGCAAAACCAAAAAAAAAAACAAAAAACCTTTCACAGTGAAATAATACTTAATAGAAAATTCGTGGACACCTTAAGTCAAGTTCATGTGTTGAGTCATTAGATGTTGGCAGAGTGCTTACTATGTGCCAGGCACTGTTTGAACAGTGTAGGATGCATGAGTGAATGGAATGTTCTAGTGCCCTTTCCTCAAGGAACTTTCATTCTCAGTTCTATGGCAATACCATTTAGCTAATGGGAGACTGAAATTTGTACTTGCTACTGCCTAATATGTTGCCATTTTTATGTACCTCACATATCTCCATTAGTACATTTTGTAAAAAAAAAAAAAAATTGCAATAGAGTTATCAACTGTGTTCACAAATCTGTTTTCCTATATATCATAAACTGTTCTGTGCTTTCCTCCTTGTGACCTTTCCCAAAAATCTCTTATTTTCAGAACTGTATTAATTTATGCTTTCTGACTTCATGTCAAAAATAACTTGGTTCTCTTGGGTGAAAAGACAACCTCTCCAGGAGTAATCTGCTTTTTAATCTTCATCAAGGGGGACTCTGAAACAACTTGAGATCTTTTACTGCTGGCCAATCCCTGTACTAATGTAACATTTCACAGGGTTTCTACACTAACTATCTTTGGGTCTTCTCATAAGAGCCCTATAATAGTCATAAATATTCCTCAGGAGGGCAAGATAGAATCTGAAAGGCCTATAATAGCTATCATAAATGAATAATAAAATGTAGAAAGGACAAACTGCTATGAAAATGGCAAATGAATGTGATGTCGTGTGTACTGTACATGAAGTAATTATTTCAGGGTTATATTTACAGAAATTCTCCACAGCTTTCTGTGGTGTCTGCAAAATTTAGTGAGCACTGTATATACTGTAAAACTAGTGGCACGGAAAGAGGTGGTTCAGTGCAATAAAACTTAGAATGCTTCTTTCATATGTCTCCTAGAATTAAATTTAGTACAACCATCTGATAACAATGACTTCTGAAAGTTGCATCTTTTTTTCTATTTTCTTCTAGAAGTTTAATTGCTTTGTTTATCACATTTAAGCCTATATTTCTTTATTTATTTTAAAATATTTAACGTACAAATGTCAGCTGTATATACACAAGTTGTAAAACATGATTTTATATATGCATGTATTATATAATGATTATCACAATCAAATTAACACATTCGTTACCACCCTTGCTGTAAGTTTTTTAGATTGCCAGAACTTGTCCATCTTATAATAGAAAGTTTTATCCTTTGATCAACATCTCACTTGAGCATCCAAATAGACTTTGCTTATGTACATCAAAAAGAAACAATATGCCAAATAACAGAGTTTTTACACTATCATCAGAACTCATCAAATAACTGGCAAGGAACATTAGCAGCTAAGATGAAAGCAGAGTTTGTGTGGGTGTGGAGGATGAGAGGGTATATGTATTAAGAAAATCACAAAAATGAAAAATCATGGCATGACTCAACAGAAGAAGGAAGAAACAAGAGAAATGTACATAACATTGCTTTGCACTTAGTAAGAAAAGCAATTCCTGAAATCTCTGTGGATATAAAGAAGTAAGACATAAGCTTTATGAAAAGGAGGCTTGTGATGTTTTCAGACTAAAAGGTCTTTTTTGTTTTGAGTTTTTCTTTTTTAAAATTACAGAGATGTTAGGTATACAAACGTTGATTATGCAGGTTGTTGATGTGGTATGCCCCTTCCTCCCCAAGCAGTTTACCTAGGAAGATCTTTTACCCTGCTAGGAAAGTATATATATGGAAAATAACAGACATGACAAAAATATTCTGGAAGACCTTGAGAGGAATGACTGAATAAAAAAGAATACTTTGAAATACTAGAGTGAAGGCAGTCTATCAAGTCTTGTTAATCTGCTGAAGTCATAGGGGCCTTTTTTCCCATTGAAAAGGTTTGCAAATAGGGAAGTTTCCTTTTCAAATGAACTCTTTGAAAGACTTGATCTGCAATCATCTCTTGTTGCTTTCCAGAATTCTTTTTGTATTAGTTACAGGAAAAGATCTTATAAAAAATAACTTTGGCAACTGTGTGCTCTAAGGAAGAGTCATTCAAGGCAGTTCTCTTAGTTACAAGATGTTGATATGCCAGAAACTGTCTCCATATTCTTACATTTTGCTTATTAAAGTCTCAAGCACCCAGCTTTCCTTTGTCTGTGTTGCTTGTCAGCACATTATGGGGACTTCTTTATCAGGATTCTTGCAAGAAGTGCTCATTTACAATCTATTCTGCCATACAAACTACAATAACATCCCTAATCTACAAATTTCATCAAGCAAAGTTGACGCTCTCAAATCCTCCCACAGTCTCAGCAAACCTATTTGTTTAACCTTATAAATGTTTCACACTAGTGGAAAATCTTTTACCTCTTGATCTGATTATAAGTTCACCTTGCCTAATTCTCTATTTCACATTTGTCACACCTATCCAATTGCATAGGTTCAACTCAAATTCTCAATCCTCTATGAACTCTTGTTTGACCATAAGGCTGAAAGCAATTCCCACAAATGTACAAACCACACCAACTTTACCATTAATTTTCTCACATTATTTATATTTGTATATGCATTATTTCTTAAAGAATGTGACTCATTTCTGGAATTTATTAATGTTGATAAGACACAGTGTTTTACACTTAGTTGATCAGATTAAATAGAATTTTGTTTTATTTATTTATTTTTTAAATAAAAGGACCCAGATACTTCAAGGTAGGAAAAAAGTTTAAGATAATGATCATGTAAGTTGGATTCCTCTTTTTAATTAAAGATTACTGCCTCCAAAGTCTGGCCTATTTTAGAGACAAACACTCAACTGACTAATTTCTAATTTGAACACTTGCTACAGATCTCCCTATATAGTTTACTTGTGCAGATGTACCTGCCATTGCATAAACAGCATGGATTTCCAGGTCTTCTCATTAATGAAGCGAACTACTTAGCTTCCCATTAATGATAACTCTGTATTCTAATTTGCACAACACACACAACATTTTCTGCCCATTCTACAACAAAAGACTGTTGAAAGAAGCCCATGTAAACACAGGTGTCAAATGATTTTCAAAATCTATAAATGTGAGCTACTTTTATATATTGGTGCATGCCTTCAGATTCTTTAGTGCGCTTTGATACTGATGAATTTTGGGCCAATCATTATTTTTGTTATAAGGTACTCTTAAGGATATGGTATGTGTGTGTGTGTGTGTGTGTGTGTGTGTGTGTGTGTATACGTGTGTGTGTGTTTCTATCCTCTGACCGTTGTTTTTTTCAAGATGCATTAGATGCATCTAGGGCTTGAAAGAATGACTAGTAACATATGTGGATGTTAAGTATACAATATTTTAATCAGATAAAACAGGATGGTTTTGACAATCTTAATTTAGTTTATTAAATTCACAAGCTCACTTATCTTCAATATCCTGCAGAGAAAGCAGATACAGGCTATTGTGTTCTTTCTTTTAATGATCTCTTTTTTGCTCTTCTATAGCATGGCTATAAAATTTGAAATACATATAAAATAATCTTATCATACATTGCTATAAAATAACAACAAACTTTGGATTATGCATTTGCCCAAGTTACCAGACTTGGTTGCCACGCTACATTTATGGCATAATGGTGTCCAATAATGAAAATTGTTTTATATGTGAGATTTCTAAAGCATGTTTTGATAAGTATTGGTGAGCAAACTGAAGAATTGATCTACAAAGGAGAATCTAAGAGTTTATATATTATTTCTGCCTAATTTTTCATGCTTCTCAATACAGTACTTACTCAATGCATTCTGCAGTGTAGAAATGTTAATATTTACAGTTTATTTCCTTCAATACACATTTATGTTGCCCAGTGCTGTGATCAGCACCAGCAAAGTTTCTGACGACATTATTTACATAGTTAAGCTACTCAAAAATTTTGCTGGGTGCAGTGGCTCAAGCCTGTATTTCCAGCACTTTGGGAGGCGGAGGCTAGAGGATTGCCTGAGCTCAGGGGTTCAAGACCAGCCTGGGCAACTAGGTGAGATCTCATCTCTACAATAAATCAAGAAAAATTCCCTGGGCATGGTGGTGCACGCCTGTAGTTCCAGCTACTTGGAAGGCTGAGGTGGAAGGATCACCTGAGCCCAGCAGATCAAGGCTGTGGTAGCCGTAAGCGTGCCACTGCACTCCAGTCTGGGTGACAGAGTGAGACTTTGACTCAAATAAAAAAGTTTATTCTTAAAATTCTAGTTATAAAATCTTATGTCTTCTTTAAGACTGCCTGGTTTCTCAAGGAGAATTAATGATTTCCTCTACTTCACATGCTATAATGCAGATTATAGCATGGGCGTTGCATTATAATTACCCAAACAGTAAATGCAACCATTATTCATAACAGAAAGTGAGTTTCCTGAGATCAGGGACCTTGACTGATTTGTCTTCGTGTCCCCAAAGCCTCATGCAAGTTCTGGGCAAATAGCATATAACATACATTCACTATAAGAAAAATAATCCTTAGGTTGCTTGTAGGTAAATGTGAGTAGTGTTGACTTCATAAAGATGCAAATCTCTTAAAAATAAATTATTAAAATTGAAGATAGCTACAATTGCTATATCAAAATCCACCGTTTCCTTTTCCAGAAGTCTCCCAGTTAATCAAAACCAAGGAAGAATATCTGTTTTGATCCATACTCTTTTTCAAATATTAGTTGCCATGACAATATGAATTATGATGTTATGGCAGAGGCTAAGCGTAGATGACAATTCAGTTTAATTTACTGAGACCATTTCCTGTGTCTTTTCATTCTCTTTTGCATACTGGTAAAATTGACTATGGTACATTTGAGAAAAGATTAGTTGATGCCTGGGGGTGAATATGCTCACATATTAGACTTGCAGCGATAATACACTTGACAGTACTTGGCAATTCATGGATGTCAGTATCACCATTTTACTCATTGCTCCAATAAGAATTGATTCTGGAGAAAACCGCTTTGTAGATAAAGTCTGTCATCCATGACCATTCATTCCACATTCTTATGCTGTGCATGCTATTTATTTTGTCCTATCATCAGAGTCCTCCTACAGTCTACAAGATGACTTGTTTCTTCATTATCTCTGTCTACCACAAGCAAAATCTACTATAAAACATTTTAAAGCTATATTAAAATGATTTTTAATATCGGTTTACATTTCCAATTTGAACTGTAATAGAATCTTAATATCAATGAATAGATCATTTCTGCCAGAATGATGCCACACAGCAACAAGAAATTAATAGTGGTTTCTTGGAGGAACTAAGAGCCTTAGATGCGCTCCTAAAGTTGCAGTGCCTACATAAGCACTATTTCTATTTTCAACTTTCAGACTTGTCTGACTGAGTCAGACTCTGTGTTTATTTTACTTTATATATGCACACACAAACACCTATCATCTATCTTTGTATTTCATCTATTTCACATAGGCTCATTTGGGTTCCATCACCTTGAAGTACATATACATATGTAAATGCACATTAAAAAAACAAATTGGTCACCTAGTGCAATATATTTGTACATTTAAAAATATCCCATTTATGGGAATTTCTGTGAATGGGATTCTTTAGTCTGACTATAATAAAATATGGCATAATTTGGCAGTGTAGGGATGAAGCATCCTGGAAGTTTTTTTCTAAATAGAGATAAAAGTACTCTCATTTTTTAGATGAATACATTAATATTAAGTATCTCTTAGTGTTTTATTGTGTTTACCACATTTTGCGAGAATATCAACAACTTTGGTTTATAAATACTTCAGTTAAATTTCCCAAGCATAGAGATTATGAGATGCTTATAGATTAATTAATATATTTGTCTAGAATTTTGGATGCTGACTTGTGACTGTGAGATAAACAGATTATAGCAATATTTGTTTTCTAAAAGTAAGAAGATAAGTCAAAAGACTTTATTAATTTTCACCAACCATCAGGGTAAAGTTTCTTCAACTGAATACAAATTTAAAAGGCAGTAGAATAAAATACTGTTACTACTACTCCTACTAGAACTAATAAATCTATATTTTGATTTAAAACTAAAATTTCAGTATACTTTTCTAGTTCTGACACCAGCACTGAAAACTTTATCAGTGACATTTCCCCCATAATGTATACAATGTTTAGAATTTGTTTATAATTTATAATTATTTTGGTAAAACCTTGGATGACCTATATTGCTACTTTTTCTCTCCAACTTGTTTATTTGGGAATGCAAGATGAGGAGAGACTTTGCAAAACTTTCTTTGAATTTGATATTTTCCCAATGCTGAAACTAAAGTCATCACAAGAAAAGAAACTACGACAAATATCCCTCCTGAATACAGACAAAAATTGCTCTACATAATACTAGCAATATGAATATAACAACAATTAGAAAGACTATAGACCATGTTCATGTGGAATTTATCCTAGAAACACACTGTTACTTGAATAAAAATCAATCAATTTATGTAACACCATATTATTACAACCAAGTACAAAATCATCACATCAGACAAGAAAAAAATCTTGACAAAATTAAACACCATTTCACCCTTTTATGATTAAAATCATCAGCAAACTACAGGTACAGGAAAACTATCTCAAACTGATAGAGGACATGAATGCAAAACCACAATTGGCATTATACCTAATGGTTAAAGAATAAATGCATAAGATCAGAAACATCACAAGGATGTTTATATTAGATACTCCTATAACAAAAATAAAACTATTTCTTGTCACAGATGGCATGATCTTATATATTAAAAAAATCCTAAAAAATGTATGCACATTCAGAAACACAAAATTATTAAAACTACCGAATAGGTACAGCAAAATTACAAGACACAAAATTAATATAGAAAATCAGTTGTTTTTACACTAGTAATGAACAACACAAAATTATATTTAAGAAAACAATTCTATTTATAATACAATCAAAATGAGTAAAAAGTGTAGGAGTAAATTTAACAATAAATGCAAATTTCGTGTACTGAAACCTATAAACATAATTGACAGGAATTACTGAAGATCTAAATTAATGACAAGAACTCATATTCATAAATTGGAAGATAATTCTGCTAAGACAGCAAACATAGCTAGTGTCATTTATAGTTAATGTAATTGCTATCAAAATCTGAATGTTTATGACAAATAAGATGATTCTATTTTTTTTGAAATGCTGAGAACTCAGAACAACCATAACAAGATTTAAAGAAAAAAAATGAAATAAGATCCAGGAAATCAACTCCATCATAAGAAAACTATCCACAAAAAATATAGACCTGGGCCAGATAACTTTCCATCAGAGTTCTACAAAACATACAAGGAGGAGCTGGTACCAATCCTATTGAAAGTATTCCAAGCAATAGAGAAAGATGGAACTCTCCCCAAATCATTTGATGACACTAACAATACACTGATACCCAATATGGGTAAAAATCACACAGAGCTACAGGCCAATATCCCTGATGAACATAGATGCCAAAATATTCAACAAGATTCTAGTAAATTGGATCTAACAACACATCTCAAAAATCATCCAACATGACCAAGTAGGCTTCATACCCCATGTGTGGGGCTGATTCAACATCTGCATGACCATAAATGTAATTAAATACATCAGCAAATGTAAAAACAGGAATTGCATGATTATATCATTAAATGCTAAAGAAGCTTTTGATAAAATCCAGCATCCTTTCTTGATAAAAACCCTTTAACACCCAGGCATAGAGGGAACATACCTCAAAATATTAAGAGCCATCTACAATAAACCCACAGTCAACACATTGCTAAACGGACACGATTTGGAAGTATTTCCCCCTAAAAACTGGAAAAAGACAAGGCTATCCAATTTCACCCTTCTTGTTCAACGTGGTGTTGGAAGTCCTAGCTAGAACAATCAGACAAGAGAAATAAATCAGGGGCATCAAAATAAGAAAAGAGGAAGTCAAGTTATCCCTCTTTGCTGATGATATGATACTATACCTTGAAAATCCAGAGAATCTGTCAAAAATCTCTTGCACTGATAAAGGACATTGGCAAAGTCTCAGGGTACAAAATCAGCAAGCAAAAGATAGTTGCATTCTTATACACCAGCAACAAACAGGCAGAGAACCAAATAAAAAGTACAATTCAATTCACAATAGCCACAAAATAAATGAAATACTGCAGCATCTTCCTAACCAGAGAAGTCAAAGACCTTTACAATGAAAATTACAAAACACTCCTCAAAGAAACCAAAGAAGACACAAACAAATGGGAAAACATTCCATGCTCATGGATTGGAAGAATCAACATTGTTAAGATGTCCATCCTACCCAGGGAAGTCTACAGATTTAACACAATACTCATTAAATTGCCAGCATCATTCTTCTCAGACCTGGAAATGACAAAACAGAAATTCATATGGAAGCATAATGACCACAAATAGCCAAAATAATTATCAGCAAAAGAAACAAAGCAGGAGGTAGCACACTTCCAGACTTTAAAATTTATTATAACGCTATAATAATCAAAACAGCCATATTGGTATAAGAACATGCATATAGACCAATGGAACAGGATAGAGATTCTGGAAGCAAAACCTCAATTTCTTAACTAATTCATCTTTGACAAAGCCTCCAACAACAACCATTGGGGACAGGAAAACGTATTCAGTAAATAGTGCTAGGAAGACTGGCTGGCCCCTTGCAGAAGATTAAAACAAGATCCCTATCTTTTACTATACACAAAAATCAACTCTAAATGGATCAAAGACCTAAACATTAAACCTGAAACTATAAGAACCTTAGAAAATTCAGGAGATACTTTTATGGACATTGGAACTGGCAACCAATTCCTGATCAAAACTCCAGATGTCCATGCCATAAGAGATCAGATTGACAAGTGGCCTCATCAAACAGAAAAACTGCTGTAAAGCAAAAGAAACTATCAAGAGAGTGGGTAGACAGTCCACAGAATGGGAAAAAAATATTTGCCAACTATATCTCCCAAAGGTCTAACATCTAAGATCTACAAAGAACTCAAACATGCCAAAAGGAAAAAAAATCAAACAACCCTATTAAGAAGTGGGCACAAGATATGAACAGACACTTCTCGGAAAAAGACTTATGAGCAGCCAACAGATTTGTGAAAAAATGCTCAGCCTCACTAATCATCAAAGAAATGTAAATTAAAACCATACTGAGATACCACCTAACTGCAGTCAAGATGGCCATCATCAATAAGTCAAAAAACAACAGATGACTGAAGAGGATGCAGAGAAAAGTGAACACATCTACATTGTTTGTGGGATTGTAAACTATAACAACCTCTGTGGAAAACAGAATGGCAATTCCTAAAAGATATAAAAATTGACCTTCCATACAACCCAGCAATCCCCATTCTGAGAAAATACCCGGAGGAAGTCAAATCATTCTATGAAAAAAGTACCTGCACATGCATGCTTATTTATTGCAGCATAATTAACAACAATAAAAACATGGAACCAAATGTGCTGCCCATCAAAAGTGAAGTGGATTTAAAAAATGTGGTATGTATACATGATATAATATTGCACAGTCATAAAAAAGAAAAAATTATGAATTTTGCAACAACTTAGATGGACTTAGAGACTATAATTCTCAGTAGTCTAGCACAGTAACAAAAAATTGAGTACCACATGTTCTCACTCACAGGTGGACCCTGAACAATGATCATAATACCATAAGAAAGGGATTGGCAGTGGTGGGAAACTGCCAGCGTGTGGGGCACACTTCATCAATAAGAGTACCTGATCTCAAACCAGGTGAAGCGGGATCAAAAGTGAGGCCCAAATTTTACCTGTACAATGACCATTTGTATACCTAACCCTGAATAATAGCCCACATCTTTAAAATGGGAATTAGAAAAAAAAAAAGAAAAAGAAAGTAGGAAGATTCACAACTCCCTATTTTAAAACTTATCACAAAACTACAATAATTAATATCGTGTGGTACTGTCATAAAGATGAATGTATAGATCAGTGAAATATAATTGAAGTCCAGATATAAACCCTCATGTTTATGTTCCATCGATTTTCAACAAGTGTACCAAGACATTTAAATGGAAAAAATAGTAGTCTTCAACAAATGGTTCTGGGATAACTTTATATGCACATGCAAATAATGAATTGGAAATCCTACCTCATGTTGTGGACAAAAATGAACTCTAAAATGTATGAAAGAACTAAATATAGGAAAGCAAAATTATGAAACTCTTAGAAAAAAATAGGTATAAACTTGTGATACAAAGTAGAAAATCGCTTTTCTTTTTACATATGACATCAACACAAGCAACAAAAGAGATAAATTGGAGTACATGAAACAAAAATTTTGTGATTTAAAAGACATCAAAAAAATGAAATGGAAATTTGCAGAATGGGGATAAATATTTGTAAAACATTTCTTTGCTAGAAACTACAATCAAACTATATTTTTTAAAAAACGTTACAGCATAAAAATAAAAATTAAATTATTAATACTAGAGAAAGTATTTAAGTAAACATTTATCCAAAGTAGATATTAAAGTGGCTAATAAACACAGTAAAATATACTTAAGGTCAGTAATTTTTAGTGAAATACAAATCAGAACCATGATGAGATATCACTTCACATTTACCAGGAGGACTGTCACAAACTTAGACAGTAGCAAGTATTGGTGAGAATGTGATGAAAATGAAATGTCAATACACTGTTGACAAAAATGCAAAATGGCACAACTCCTTTAGAAAGCAGTTTGGCACTTAATCAAAAAGTTAAACAAAGTTACCCTATGCCCTAGCAATTCCACTCCTCATATATACCCAAGAGAATAGAAGACATAGACTCACACAAGAACTTTTATATACATTTTTATAGCAGCATTATTCACAATATCCACTGATGATAAACAAAATGTGATATATCAATGCAATGAATATTATCCAATCATGTAAATAAGCAAAGTACTAATACATGCTACAGCATTTGTAAAGCTTTAAAGCATTATGGTAAGTCAAAGAAACCAAACATAAAAAGCAGGATATCAAATGATTCAATTTATGTGAAATGTTTATAACAGGTAAATCCATAGAGACGCAAATAGATTAGTGTTTTCCAGAGGCTGAGATGAAGGGCAATGGGAATGACTATTAATTGGTACAGAGCTTATTTTGCACGTAATGAAAATGCTCTGGAATTTGATATTTGTGATGGTTGCACAGTATTGTGGCTATTTTGACTCCATTTAATTGTATACTTTAATTTGTTAAATTTCATATTACATGAAATATATGTATATATATGTATATATGTATATATATGTATATATATATATTGAGTTGGAGTCTCACTCTGTCCCCCAGATTGGAGTGCAGTGGCACACTCAGCATTAACCTCCTGGGCTCCAGTAATCCTTCCGCCTCAGTCTTCCAAGTAGCTGGAACTACAGATGCACACTACCACGCCTGGCTAATTTTTGATTTATTGTAGAGTCAAGTTCTTGCCAAGTAGCCCAGGCTGGTCTCAAACCCACAGGCTCAGGCAATCCACTCACCTCGGCCTCCCAAAGTGCTGGGATTACAGGCTGAGCCACTGAGCCTGTCCTACTTGAATTATATTCAAATTAATTATTATTTTTTTTATTTTACCACTCCTTTTAAAGAACAGAATATAATTCCCATTTTTATTTTGCTATTTCATCTACAGATTGTTCTTGTCAGTCCAAGGTTAAATTTCCATGTTAACATCAAAATGATACTAGAAGAAGAGAGATAGCAAGAACAAGAGAGAGTGAAAGAGAGATAGAATTATCGGAGTTAAATGGATTTAATTAATATAATTTTTAGCTTAATAAAATTTATTTGTATAATTTTCCTGCTTTTCTGGAAAAAATATAAAAATATATTTTTTAAAATGTTGAAATATAATCTCTTCTTAACACTTTTACCAGTAAGTGTACCTTCATTTTCATCAAACCCCTTTTAATTAATTTTTGTAAAAAGATTATTTCAGTGTCTTTAGGGGTACAAATGGTTTTGATTACATGGATGGATCAAACAGTGGCAAAGAAGTCTGGGTGGTAGGTGTGCCCTCTACCCTATCTGCATGCATTGTGCCTGATAGGTGATATTTTTCATCCCTAAAATGTCCCCCTTCTTAGTCTTCAATGTCTATTATTCCATTCTACATGCCTTTGCAGTTCCTTGGTTTATCTCTCATTTTTTTAAACTAATTTTTTATTTTAAAGATTTTTAAAGATTTGGGGTACAATTCAGGGTTAGGTATACAAATGTTCATCATGCAGGAACCCTTGTTGATGAGGTGTGCCTCCCCCCTTCCCTGGCAGATTCCCACTACTCCCAACCCTGCCCCACCCCCCGGCAGTTTCCCAGCACTGCCAATCCTTTGCTTATAGTATTCTTATACTTGTTCAAGGTCCGCTTATGAGTGAGAACGTATGATACTCAGTTATTTGTTTCTGTGATAGATCACTCAGTATTATAGACTCTAAGTTAATTCAAGTTGCTGTGAAGTTCATAATTCTGTCCTTCTTTATGGCTGTGCAATGTTCCATCATGTATATGTACCACATTGTTTATCCAGTCCTCTTTTGATGGGCAACACCGTCGGTTCCATGTTTTTGCTTCTGTGAACAATGCTGCAATAAACATGCGTGTGCAGGTATGTTTTTCAGAGAGTGATTTGAGTTCCTCCAGGTATATTCCCAGAAGGGAGATTGTGGGGTCGTATGGAAGGTCTAAATGAGACCATGCAGTGTTTAGTTTTCCATTCCTGCATTATTCTACTTAGGATGATGGTCTCCAATTTCTTTTCATGGCTGAATATTTTTCCATGTTGTATACCACTTTTTCATTATCCACTGATCAGTTGATGAGTATTGATTTCTGAAACTGCTCCACCTAGGAGGGTTGCCAATAGCCATGTATGACTCTTGAGCACTTGAAATGTGGCATTTGTGTAAAAATATGTACACTGTCTTTTGAAGATAGTATATAATAAAATGGAATGTAAAATACCTCTTTAATAATTTTAAATGTAACATGTTGAAATGATATTTTATTGTGTTAAATAAAATAGTGTTAAAGTTAATATATTTTTTCTTAAATGTGGCTTCTAGAAAATTAAAAATTATATAGTCACGTACTGCATAACAGCATTTCGGTAAACAACAAATACTGTACATTTTTTAATGTTTAGACATGCTTAGGCACACAAATACCCTTGTGTTACAGTTGCCTACAATATTCAGTACATGCTGTACAGATTTGTATCCCAGAAGCAGTATAACATATAGCCTAGCCGTGTAGTAGGCTATCTATCTCATCTAGGTTTATACAGATACATTCAGTGATGTTCACACAGTGGCAAAATTGCCTAACAATGCATTTTTCAGAACTTATCCCCAATGTTAAATGATGCACGATGGTACTTTTATTGGTCAGTGATAATGAGCAGATCAAGTTCCCACACTAACAGCCATTCTTGCTACCTGAAAGTCTGAACTTCATTCTTAATTAAATACATTAAAAAATATGTATATGACATTCATTACTCCAATCACTTTTTAGAGTGAACAAATGCATTTATTTATAAGACAAAGAATGTCTTATACATTAAAATGGAATTCTGACAAGGATACATATTTTAAATTTATTAATTACCCATCATCTCTTCCAACTCATATATTTCATGATAAACTCTGAATAAAAAATATTTCTATTCTGTTGACTTTTGTAATTTAGAAGTAACATAAGGAGATTTACTATATTCTGATAAACATCTAATTTACTCAAAAATAGAGTTGCTAATATATTTGAAAACTGTGTTAGATTGTCTCTATTTTCCCTACCACTGTACACTTCCCCGTCCTGCTTTCACTCTGAAGTCTGAGTTCTCCCAGCTTTCCTCAGCAGGATCCATTAGCTTTTGCCTTCCAGTTTGGTTTGGCCAATAAAGAGACACTGATAGATCAGGGAAAGAGAGACTCCGGGCATTTATTTCCTTGTTTCTGCCACTGTCAACCTCAGTTTGACCTTGGCTGTGTTTCTCTGCCTAAGGCCGTAACTGCTGAAAAGAAACCTCTGTTTTATACCTATGGCTCTCTCTGTGGGGTCTGGTAAAGACGGCTGGCAAAGGCTTCCCATCCATGTTAGTACTTTATCATTTCTTGCTCCCTTAACCTTGGCTACACCTTTGTAAAGAGTCCCTTCATTAAATTATCTTCAGACACCCGTTTGAATACACTATCTGTTTCCTGCCAGAAACTTGACTGACAAAGACAGTGCCCTATATATGCCATATCCATTATTTCTGATGTAGACTCTCCCGAGGGATCAGTATATTATGGAATATCACTGAGCGGGTTACTCTTCTAAACTGTAAGACTTTGGACTTTCACTCTTAGCAATTCTTAAAAGGATTCTGAGGAGTCTTATGTATATATAACTTTTCTCTTAGTTACTAATATGACTTTGAAACCCCTGGATAGCTGTGTAAGAGGCAAAAAAAAAAAAAAAGTAGTATTATTTTTGAAGCCTAATTTTTACAAAGAGGCTGTGTTTGGCCAAAGTGAAAATCTCCCATGCTGTTGATCTCTTAGATAAGTTGTCTTCAAGTTTTTATCACGTACAACTAAAATAATTTTCAAAGGCATTGCATCTCATCATACATTTTTAACATGATATCTAAAATATTACATTAAATGTTTAAATATGGCTGCAAAGGTTGTTACTTCTATGCATTATAAACATAGATATTTTAAAGTATCATTTTTACATCATTCAGTTACATAAGCCCAATAAGATCAGAATAAAACAAAAAATTTGATATTATCATTATTCAATGTACAATTTAGTGAAAAAACTCTTCATTAATAAATAGAAATTTTGCATTACTTTTTTCTTTTTTTGTACTCATATTTTCCATTTTACTTCCTATATGGAATTGTGTCATATTTTATTGAACCCCCTTTCATACTTCACTTGTGTGTTATATATAGTTATACACAGACACAAATTAACATTAACTTTTTTTCCAGATCATAGGCTCATATGTTTGTCTTTTTATTTATGTTTCAAATTGATTACAAATCAACAAAAATGCATTAAACACTTTAGCAAATAATTAACAAACATAAAATGTAAAATGTTTAATCATTCACATGTTCCTTAATAAAATTAATATTTTCTGTCTTGATTACATTTTATATCTATACATGACTATTGTTGCTAGAAAAAGAAATAATTTAGCCAAATTATATGTGGTTTTTGTTTTTATGGATTTAAACTTTGAGAAAACATATTCATGTTATTAATGAGAATAAGAATTTCTTTATATCAATGTCACTCAACTGTGTTAACTCCTAAGTATCAAGGGCTCAGCTACGCTGGAAGAAAGAGAGCTAAGGGGTTAGGTGTTGGGGTAGCCATTAAAGCAACAAGTCAAAGAGAAAATAATTAAGACTTTAATCACTTACTATGATGGCTACAATCAGGGAAAGAAATGACTTCACTATCTCCCATGGAATAATGCACCAGTAGAAGGCCAAGTGGATCAATACAAATGTGACGGTTGTCTCATTCTTGAGGGAGTCCCAAACAGAAGAATTTGAGAGTTTTATGGACTCTGGAGATAGGGAAAGGGAGGGCTAAATAAGAGGGCAAAGAATGGAAAAGTACTTGGTACTAAGTCAAAGTGGGGGAAAGCATCATTAAAGTTTTTCCTCTTCCCCATGAAGAAACCTCCACGGAGGAATTTAAACAGGACCTCAGCACAAGGTCTCAGATAAAGAGGCCTAGAAATGAAGACACAGGACTATGTATGCAAATATGCAAAGGGGCCTGAGTCCTTGACTGCAACTCCCTTCAGAGAATGCAATGCAATGGCTGTGTGCCAAGGTTGGTATGGGGAGGGCAGCTTTCTCTTATGAAGCCTGCCAGGTAAAGTCTTTGTCATTGCCTATAGGCAAGCCTGAGAAATCATTCACAGATTTTTTTTTTTTAAACTAGGAATCAAACTACTCACTCATATGCTAAATGATATTTCAACTGACAACTGGATCAAGTCAGCTTTCAATTATGTTGAAAGTAATTTTTAAAATATATATATTTTAAAATATATATATATTCAACATATATACAAAATGTTTTGCATCTCTTCTGCAAAACTATTTGCTACACAGTTGTTAGAATCACTCATGAACAACATTTTGAATTGCCATTTGTTAGTTTCCAAAAGAATTTTACTCATGGAGACTGTAGGATTATATGACCATTACTAGTTTTAGGATGAGCGGAAGGCATGTACTTGTACTTTTTAGTAAAATCATAGAAAGGCAATTGTAAAAAGGTAGAAAAGAGGCACAAAAATCTCAGCCAAAAAAGGTTCCTTCATAGTCAACTAAAATTTAGAAAACTGCATATGCATGTGTGTGAATATTTGTAGATTTGGGATATGAAAATCAATTCCTTTGAACTCTCTATACCCCTTCACTCATTCTAAAGTCTTCATGAACTCCCAGGGGGCGCACATACCCAGTTTGGTGATTAACATGATGGTCACATAGGCAGTAAGTAGAAGAGCTGGAATACAAATGCTGGCAATCTGCCTGAAGAAACCAAGAGCTTTATACAACATTTACTGCTTGAGGTACAGGTTTCAAGATCTGCTTGATAGGATTTAGCCATATAAAGAGTAAGATGTTTTGCTTCCCACACATGTTTTCTTAGGAAGTTACTGGACTCTATCTAGAAAATGTGGATCTAACTCAGAGCAATAAAAAAGAAAGTTCGAAATGACAGCTGTGTAGCAGATCAACAGTCACAAGCCCAACTGGGACTAAGAGGAGATTGTCAAAAGTAAAGTTCACTGGGGGAAGTAGTCAGCAAAGGCACTGGAAAAATTAATTCGTTATTCTAGTAAAACTAAATAAAATGGTGCCTTTACTTCACTCGTTCACAAAAGTCTATACTAGTGGATTCAATGTGAAATGAAAAACTGAAACTTTTAAAAGAAAGCAGATTTTTAAAAACCTTTGTAACCTCAAAGTAGAGGATTTCTTAAACAAGAAACAAACAGAAAAGATCATAAACCCTTAAGGAAATTGGCATTAAGTGATAAAAAAACAATATTTAAAAAAATTCTGTCAATTAAAAAATCAGCTTTAGAAAAGTGTAAATAAAAGTTATATACTGAGAATGTGTCCAAATCCAATAAATATACATTCTTTGTATATATTTCTTAACAAATCAATAAAAATGACTATATTCACTAGAAAATTGACTAAATAAAAAGAAAACATTTGTAGAAGAGGAGAAAAGAATAATACTGGCAAAGGTATGCAAATTAAGCAACACAGAAATATTTAAAACTAAATTGTTTGAAAAAAATTTTATTTGCCTGATAGCTTTAGCTGCTGACAAGAATTTGGAGCAATAAGTTGGCTGTTAGGAATATAAATTGTTGAATCAAGCTACTAAGTAATTTGACAATATTTAATAAAATTGGAGATGTATCAATATACCAATGACCCAACAATTATTTTCATACATATATTTGAGAAAGGGAATAATATATGGACTTCTTCCTGAGACTCACAAATATACCATATAAAAGTCTCCATGGCAATATTTTTTATAGGAGAAAAAAAAGAAACATCTTAAAAACTAATCAACTTCAGAATTGATAAATGCTTGTGGTAAATTTGTGGGATAAATTACTACTGTACAGCTGTGGAAATAATGATCTGAGATTAAATGTAGATATAAGAGAAAACTGATGAATTATCTGCACAATATAACATTCAAGTAAAGTTTTAGTACATAGCAGCTTGCTATATGATGCTAGGTGACATGTATGTCTAGCAAATATACAAGTGTACATATATATAAATATATATTTAAGAAACGCAAGAAAATAATTAAACACAAATTAAAAATAAAAAAATTAACCACAATGATAATTAGTAAAAACTAGTGGCTTAGGGAAGCACAAGGGTTGAGAACAAACAAAGTTCAAAAATACACAGCTCGAATTGTACCCTTTATTTCTTAAGTTGACTGGTAGAAACTTGCTGCTCTCTCTATTGCTGTTCATACAACTTTAAATAATGTTTCCAGAGGGTCATCTTTTAGGAAAGAAGTAGACTCCAGAGGCTATCTAATATTATTGGGAATGTAGAAAAACATGATGGCATGATGGGAAAACAGAGTGAGGTATGAAATACTACAAATCCATTATTCACGAATAGAATTCAACCACCACCAAAAAAAAAAGGTCACATGGGAATAGGAAGTAGAGAACTTGAAGGAAATTGGAATGGCTTCCTAGCAACTGCTGAATCTCATTCACTAAGTTACTGTCTGTGCAAACTTTCAAATGTGTGAATTTTCCCCTTTTTAATAAATAGCTCACTAAGATATTTGCAAATTTCAGCTGGAGAATGTGTTATAGAGAACTAATCAATCAGACAAATTGTCTTTTCTTGTTTGGCACAAACAAGTGAAAATAATTAGTTATAGGTAACTTTCCAATCATACTCATGATATGGGATAGTGTAGCACATCAAAATTATTAGGTAATGGTTTTCTATTACTACCGTTTACTTGTGTATATAGTATTTAATGCAGGTATTAGAGGCAAGAAAAAACAGATGAACAGAAGAATAGGGACACTCATGCCAAATCATAAAGAGTAAAGAGGTAAAATATATTTTTATAAAGAATGGTGCAAAAATGAGGGTTTAAACATGTTGTTTGATATTGGAGCAGTGATCTGTTAAGAAGGTTAGAATAGGAATATAACCAGGATACTATTTTAAAATGTGTCAATGATTACAGTTAGACAAATCAGAAATCACCCACCACACACTTTAGAGCACGGTGCTGAAATCCTGCTCTGTTCCAGGAAAGATATGGGAGAACCAGCAATAAGGCACTCGAGAGCCCTGGAAAGCCACTTCTAGACTTCCAGGCATATTTGAATATTTAACCACTTTAAGGCTGTGCTTATGTACACCAGCTGAACGAAATACTAACCAAAACTGTGTTTGGAGACTGGAGAGAAGATAAGGAAAGCAACGTTTACATTACTGAGGAAAAAAAGCTCCTTGCAATGTAGCAGAAAGTCAAACAGCCCATCTAAAATCAACAAAATAAAGAGCAGTTTAAACATACTATTAGAAATATTTAATATAACTGATATCTAAAATTGAGAATGTACAATATTACTGTCATTTATCCAGTCTTCTCTCATATCTCCACGCTAATCGAAGATATTTCCTGTGTTCTCACTATATTTCCTATTATTCTTTCCAGAAATACATTATCTTACCTGTTTCCTTGCCCATATCTCTATTGACCTCTCATCTCCTTCTCAATTATACATTCCCTAGCTTACTAGCTCCAAAAAATCTAATACCAAGACAAAAAATGTCAATCACTTGTCCCAATCTTTTTACTTCCGGTTCTCCTTTTCAAGTAGATTCTTATCATCTCCAAGTTATTAAACACATCATTCTCTCACTGTCTATCAACACCATTCTATCTTCTCTGATGTTATGTGCAACTTAGAGTTCATAATCCAACAAAATAAATGCTCCTTCGCAAAAAGATGTAACCCTCATTCCATTTATCTTCTTCCTTGTTCAGCTGAAAGAACCTCAGTATTATAAGAACTCAACAAGTTCTACTCCAAAGCAAGTGTGAATAGATGAAAAGGAGTCACACGTCAGTTAGGTTGACTTAAAGTGAAATTTTAGTTAAATTTATTATACCAGCTGTCAAGAGGGCACTCAACTTCCTATGGCAATTCAAAAACTCTTATGTAGAAAGTTTATATTTTTATCCTGAAACAATAATTTTATGTATTTTCTCCTCAAACACCTTAGCATTCTTCAATCATTCAATCTGCTTATTCACTTTTAGATTATTTTGTACCTCTTCTCTTGTGTTCCCTTGTGTTAAATTCAAAGTGCATCCCTCTTTCTTATTCGGCAACATTTACACTGTATTCCATCTCCTTTAACTGTCTTAAGATACTTCCCCCATTGCTCGCTCATTCTTCTCATCTCTTCAACTATCATTCTCTCCCTCTCTAGAAGAGAATTCATATCTGCATACAAATCTGTCTTGCTATTTCATATTCTTAAAACAATTTCCCCGCAATTCTTTTCAGTTACTTCTTCAAGTCTATACTCACCTACGTAGATAAACTTTTAGAAAGAGCTAGCCACACAGACTTTATTTTCTCACCTTCGATTTACTCCTCAGTGCTCTAGAATTTAGCTTCTTGTCCCATTACTACATCAAAACAGTTCTTGTCAAGATCTCTAGCAACTCTACTTTTGTCAAGTTCAGAGATTATTTTATGGTCTCATTTGACTTATCTGTTCCTCTATCACAACTGAACATTCGCTGCTTCCCAAAATCATCTCCTCTCTTTGCTTCAAAAACATGGACCTTATCTTGTTTTTTCTAATAACCTTTCCGACAGCTTCATGTTGCAGTCTCCAGGGCTTATTCCTTGGTCTTTGCTTGATTCTCTCCATACCCCATTCTGTGGCAACTAATGAAACTTAAGTTTTTGTTAGATCTCTTTTTTGCCTGTTATTAATGCTAACTTTCTTGTTGCAGATACAAATCTCAAAGGTAACATGTCCTTAGTGCACATGACAATTTCTTGTTATCTAGAGAAACCTGAATGCAATTCTTATCTTAGCAAATCTTACCTCAATCATACCTACAGCTTCTCAAGCAAACCCCTGGAGGCTTTCTTTATTCTTCCTTCTCCTGTATCCAAAATACCAGCAAGTGCTGTTAGTGTCACCATCAATATAAACCTAATTTTCATCTTTTTGTCTTCCTCTCCAGTGCCACTGTTACAATCCAGGCCACATCTTGGTTGAACTGTTTCCTTAATCTCTTACTGGTCTCTGATTTCTACTCCTGTCCACCACATCCTAAATTGCTAATGGTCTTTAAAAGCAGTCTATATCATTGTTTTTATTTTTTGAAGAACCATAAATCAGACCCTGACATACCTAGCAAAACTCTTCTATTGGTTTATCATGGAACTTTGAATAAAATCTAAATCTTGCACATGGTCTACAAACCCTAGCCCTTGTACACATTTTTCATAACATTTTAAACAACTCTGATTCTGGTTCTTGTTGTTCCAATCACACTGGACTCTGTGCATCTTTTAAATACACCAAGTCCTTTTCCACCCCAAGGCAAACCATTTGCATTTCCTGGGAGTCATTGTTTGGGTTCACTACACAGTTGTCTTTTCTAAACATCTCATCTTAAATGGCATACATCTCCCTCCCAACCTAGTCATCTGCCACTGCATCTATTTATTTCCGTCATTGAACTCTAATTTCTTCAGAGGATACGTTTATAATTCTAAAGTTATTTGTTTGCAAGTTTATGGTCTATTTTTCTCATTAAACTGTAAATTTCTTGATGGCAGAAATTGTTTAATTCTCAAAATCAAGCATGTACTAAAATTTGTTGATTTTATAGCTGAATAAATGATAGGTTGTTATGGATTTAAAGTAACTATATGCACAACCAAATTCATTGGAAGTGTCTAGAGACAATATTGTAATGAAGACCTTTACATAGGTATATATGTGAGTCTCAGGAAGAATTCCATATATTATTACTTTTCACAAATATATGTATGAAAATAATTGTTGAGTCATCGGCATATTGATACATCTCCAATTTTATTAAATACTGTCAAATTACTTAGTAACTTGATTTCAACAATTTATATTCCCACCAACCAACTTGTTGCTCCAAATTCTTGTCAGCAGCTAAAGCTATCAGACACATAACATTTTTTCAAACAATTACGTTTTAAATATTTTTATGTTACTTAATTTGCATATCTTTGATACCAGTATTATTCTCATTTCCTCTTCTACAATTTTTTTTTATTTAGTCAATTTTCTGTATTTCTATAAGGCATCTAGTTGTGCTATACTTATTGTAACTAAATCTTTATTGACTGTTCTAAATTCACATTTGTACATATACTCAATAAGCCACAAGATCTTATATCACTATTTCTCATTTATTTCTTTTTATCCTGTATTCTCTACCATGGAGTCAGCACTCACATTCAGTGACTGAGCTGAGATGAACAATGTAGAACTAATAACTTTAACAAGCTGATTAACTTAATTCCCCCTTCATCATTGCCAATTTGGAAGGAAAATATAAATTCTAATTTCATTGACTTTTTATAGGAAAAGTAAATTAGTAGCATTCCCTTCAAGCAAAATAAAGAAACCCACATGATTTCTATTTTTACATTGCCTTTCATCATAATTTTAAACCACCACAACAATTCAGTAAAACAATCTGTGCGCTTTTTCCTCTGGGGAGTTTGCTAAATTTGCAATTGAGATAAGCAATCAATGCTCACCTCTGCTAAGTTGTACATAAATATTATTTCAAAAGGAAATTCCTTGGAGGAACTCCTTTATGGAATGTAACTTTATTAATAAGTAATGTATTGCTCTCATGTAAGTTTTCTCCCATCAAGCTAATTTGGAAACTGTTAATTGTCTTACATTTCTTTTATATGGCAAAATAAATGATACCCCTGTGTGAGAATCGACCTAATTATAATTATGCTTTCTATGAGTTAAGAGTATTGACTTCATTTGACTTTCTTGTTCACATTATCCTGCTTATTATAGAATATTTACAAAATTGAACTGGGATGGAATTCATCCTCAGTTTTCATTTGTTTCTTGAACTTCCATGGGCCTAGCGACAACAACAATAAAAGAAGTTCAGTATTAAAGGAAAGATATAAGTACTTTTTAAACGCTCCTCAGCGTTCAAAAATAATATAAAATCCTTTTCATTTTTTTTAATTATAGTTCACTACTGAGTTTACACGGAGCTTGTTTTATTTTGTCGTTTTAAAAGGAATTTCAAGATCTAGCCCTCAATCCTTATTAGAAAAATTGTTTGCTCCAGTAATGGAAATATTTTCTCTACTAATCTTTGTATTTATTTGCTTTATTAGTATAGAAAAAAAAACCCTTATTTTCTTCTGAAAATGTATTAACAGCATTTTTAGAAAAGCATCAGAGTTTTCTAGAACATTTTTTATAAAAGAGCCTTTTGAGAAACATAATGTACCAAATAAATTGCACAAATAATAAAAGCAAAACATGAAAAACTCAAGTCACTTGTTCAGAAATATAATCATGAAATACTGCAGAAAGGAAGGTTTTGTCTGTTATCTTATTTAAGAAACGTCTTAGACAGATGGCGATGTTGAATGTTATTTGGTAAATAATCTCTTTTGTATTTCCCTTCAGTGCTCTTAATAATTTTTCAGTTTACTAATTCTCTCTTTCACATTTTCTAATAATCTTTTAATTATCACAAGTTTTACTTGAGAATGTTGATTTTTCTATTTCAAATTTGCTCTGATTCTTTTATTTAGTTTTATCTTTCTTTTAGGTATCATCAATCTTTTTGTTTTTGTTTTTTATGTATTTCTTTATCTGTAGTTAATTTATCATCTATGTTGGTAACACTATTAGCTGAAGCTTTTAACAATTTGTTTTTGTTTTATTTGTATTTCTCCTGAAGCTCTCATTCATAGTGTCTTATTATTTTTGTGTCTGTGTTTCTGATTATTATTGACTATGTGATGAACAGGGAACTTAAAATATTATCAATAGCAATAATTTGTGGCCTAGGTTAAGTCTTTATTGTCCTTCAGGATGTACAAGAGTCTGCCAAAAGGACTGAGGTAGGACCTGATTAAACTGAATTAATAGTAAAAGACAGAGAATCCCCCAAAACAGTATTTATTTTAAAAAGTGTATTTAAGTTTAAACGTCAGTCTCCTTCAAAGCATTCTCTGTTTGATGCAATATACCTATCCTGACATTTTTTCCACTGCTCAAAACATTTTTTGAAATCATAAATTTTGATGCCTTTGAGTACTTCTGCCGTTTTTTTGTTTCACCTCATCCACATCAGCAAAATGTTTTTGTTTGAGAGCTTTTTTCATCCATGGAAACAAAAATAAGTTGCTCAGGGTTTGATCAGGTGAATGGGACGGTGGGGCATGGGAGTCATGCCATTTTTGCTCAAAAACTGCTGAAGACTCAGAGTGGTGTGAGCAGATGAGTTATCATGGTGGAAAAAAATAAATCACATTTTTTTCTACAACTTAGGACTTTTTTTTCCACAAATTGTGACACAATCTTCTCAAAACTTCCAGATCAAAACTTTGGTTGACAGTTTGATCCAGAGGAGCAAATTCTAAGCACACAATCCCTCTCACATCAAACAAAAAAATAATCATTTTCACATTTGACATCACTTGTGCTTTTTTGTTTCATAGGAAGTGGCAGTTTTCCATTGTTTGATTGCCATTTCGTCCCAGAGTCATAATCATAACACCGGGATTCATGCCTGGCTAGACTTTGGAAAAAAAAAAATCAGGGTCAATCTCCAACTGCTCCTTCAAAGCACACCATGCAGCCAAGTGATTGTCTCTTTGTTTGGGTGTGAGCAACCAAGGCACAAATTTAACTGAAACTCACTTAATACCCAAATTTTCAGATAAAATTCACTAACAGGAACTGCACAACATCTCACTCAACTCTATGAGTCCCACAATAGTGATGACATCTTCCAAGATGGCTTTACGAATCGAATTCTTACTACTTTTTCTTCAGTCTGGTTGACTGAGGAACACCTAGAACAAAGTTAATCATCGATCTACATTTTACCTCATTTAAATAGGAAAATTATTTATAAACTTGTGTTTTTTCAGCAGCTGACTCATTAAGCTTTCTGTAACATAACAACTGTTTCTGCAACAATTTTCCCTAATAGAAAACAAATGTCATGACCGCACGTTGTTATGTAAAATCATGAAATGGGGAAATGCATTGAAAGAATCGAAAAAAAAAAAAAAGGAAAAAAAAAAGAAAATTCACTAAAGCTGAATGCAGTCTCCCACATCAATGCTAACTGGTACACTGATGCCAATGGGTTCCTTGTACATTTACCTAGGGAAGTAAGACTGTACTACAAGGGGCGTCCCTCCAAAAACTAATTCTGGTTTTTCTGGGGTTGCACTTCATATAAAGTTTCCTAGATTGCCTAAGCAAAATTCTGTGAGAAGAATCTCTAGTCCTAATTGTGTTATACTTTGAAGTTTTAGCACACACAAAAGTTTTTTCTTTCCTTTTCTTTCTTTTCCTTCCTTTCATTTCCTTTCTTTCCCTTCCTTCCTTCCTTCCTTCCTTCCTTCCTTCCTTCCTTTCCTTCCTTCCTTCTTTTTTATTTCCTCCTTCCAGTTGTCTTTGCTTTGAATTTGATCCTTCTTACCAATGGAAAGTTTAAATTTCCTAAAATCTGCATATGCACTCAAGGCAAAAGTAGATTTAGAATTCACTGATATTTTGAGTTTTCTTTCCTTGTAATATTTCTTCATCGTTAACTATTCATCCTCTTAAGAAAATTTTAATTAAGTTAAGGAATCTTATGCAAAAGTGACAAAACCTCCTAGATGTACTTTTTAAAGAAAACACTATAGATCTTTTGTTTTTTTTGTTTTGGTTTTTTTGAGTTGGAGTCTCACTCTATCACCCAGACTAGAGTGCAGTGGCCTGTCCCGGCCACCACAGCCTAGACCCACTGGGCTCCGGCGATCCTTCCGCCTCAGCCTTCCAAGTAGCTGGAACTATAGGCGTGAGCTACCACACCTGGCTAATTCTTTGATTTATTGTAGAGATGAGGTCTCACCAAGTTGCCCAGGCGGGTCTCGAACACGCTGGCTCAGGCAATTCACTCACCTCAGCCTCCCAAAGCGCGGGATTACAGGCTGAGCCACCGAGCCTGGCAGATCTTTTGTTCTTTTAAAATCAAGATTAAAATGACCCTGTGGTAAATTAAATGCTTCTCTATTCTACTTTTACTTAGAGGATTTGACAGTTAGACACTATAAGTTTCAAAGCGTGCATACAAGTTCCATAAGAAAGAATGCCTTTCTTCTATAGGTGACATAACCTGTCAAGAGGAAGACAACAGACTATATTTTTCACATAACAGATTATGTTTGAAAAGACTTGCTTTGATAATTTCTATAAACACTCTATAAGTTATCTTGCTCTTTTATTTATTTTAATATAATAGTCAAATAGACAGATTTTAAAGTTTTTACATGACCACTTGACAGTTGAATACAATCCTATATTTAGCAACTCATTTTTATCATTGTGCATTGTATTTGGAAGCATAAAAATATTTTTACACTTTTTTCATCAATAATAAAATAACTTTTAACATATATATTTATATGTGTACACACACACACACACACACACACACATATATGAATATGCTATTCATTTAACAGAAGTCTATTCCTTTGGGCAACTAATTTGATCAACAAATGTTCTTTGTGACTGTGGGCAAATTAAATATTAAGCCTTTGGAAATGAAAGAATCTGAAACACAGAGGAATAGACTTATGTATTTTCCAATGTAACCAATTTTAAGGCTTAAAGTGGTATATATTACACAACAATTTTGGAGTCATTCATTTCACTTACACTTTTCATTTTTGACAACCAATGCCCTCAATATTTACATGAAATCATTTAACAAGTGTGGCAGAGTTCTTTTTTTTTTTTAATTTTTAATTTTAAAGATGTGGGGTACAATTCAGGGTTAGGTTTACAAAAATTCATATCAATGGTTTACACACCTTGGATATTCCTCTTCTTTTTTAGTACGGCAATAGCTGTGAATTTAATTGGGTATGAGTTGAGCCTTTAACAGAGTCAAGAATCAATAGCAGACATTTTCCTGCTGGTCTGAAAGAAATAAACTAAAAATAATGTAGAGGGTGTATGGCAGGGAATGTTGGGTGGCCTCTAAAAGATGAGACTACTAGGATCTGGTTGTTAAAAAGTAGGAATCAGGAGCCTCAGTCCTACAACCACTGGGAACAGAAGTCTGCCAACAAACCAAAGAGCTTAGAAGAGGCCCATGAGTCGCTGGTGAGATCACAGTATTAAATGACACCTTGATTTGAGTCAGGCAAGCTCATGAGCAAAAGACTCAGAGCAATCATATGAAATTTATGACTGATGGAAATGGTGGGATAATAAATAAATATGCTATTTTAACTATTAACTTTTTAGTAATTTGTTACACAGCAATAAAAAAAAATGAACACAGCAAGTAGAAAGAACAATTGTTGGTACAATTTTATAACTTCTACTGCTAATTATTCATTCATGGTAAAACTACTACAATGGATAAACTGACCTTGGGGAAAATTTCAATGCGAATTAACTTGCAAATATTAATTTGAAAATTGTAAAATATCAATTAAATTTTAGTTTAAAAATTTTAGTCACTTTCTCTATGATTACTTCCCAAGTAATAACATTATCTTCTATACAAGAGAGACTTAAGCAGGAAATCACAGAGAAAATACAGTGCATATAGAGTGTTTGGTCTATTTGCACACCTGCCATTCCCATCTTATATTCTGTTTCCAGAGATTAGAAATTAGGTAAAAATAATAGCAATCATAGTAATAATTTAATATATTTCTACTCTAACACAAGACCAATTAATAAGTCTCATCATGATTGATAGAGTACAAGTATGTAAAAATGGAGATTTGGAATGGCCAGCAAATGCACTCTGGATAAGAGGAGACTTGGATTGATTCATAAAAAAATGAGGAAGGTTTAGATTGCTGTAAAGTAAAGATGGCATCCATATTAATAACAAAAAAACTTCAAAGCATGAAATTGTTCATATATCTGAAGCTCTTATTGATCACCTACAATATGTAATGTAATGTCATAAGTTCTAGAAATACATGGAAATGAAAGATAGCCTCATTCCTTAATAATTTAAATTTATCTGTAAAAGCATATAGTTTTTGTACTGAGTGATAAGAAAAATTATGAAAAATGTACAGAATATGGAAAAGCAGGGAGAAGAAATGAGCAATTTGATTTGAAGGACAACAATGTTCTCAAGAGGTATAAAAATTTGAACTGAGTTTTTAAATAAATAAGAAAATGCCAGTAACCAGATATTCTCAGGAAAGTTTAAAAGCAAGTGTTGTTTTTCTGAAGAACATAAACCATTTTATAATATTTTCATCACACATTGTGTGTGTGAGAGAAAACAAGAAAGAAAAAGAAGAACATGCAATAGAAAAAAAAAAGAATGAGATCAAACCTGAATAATTTACATTGCATTAAAAAATTGAAATTTATTCTGCAAGATATAGGCAAACCTTTTGTCTCTGGCAAGAGAAACTCATGATTAGATCTCAATTTCAGGAAGATTGTCCCATAGAAACAGTAGACAAAGATCAGTGGTAGGTAAAACATAATTTGTAGAAGACAGTGCAGTGATTAGTGCTACAGAATTCATGAACTGGAAATGAATTGAAGCAATAGCAAAGGAGATAAAAATGAAGAGCATATCTGAGATGTATTAAGATGATATAAAATACAACACTGTATTGAGCTTGAAAAATTAAAGAAATTCTTAGATTTCAATTAGAAATTCTGCCTAGAATGTGGGGTTACTCACCAAAATAAGGCAAGAAGGAAGTAAGAGGAAGTTAGAGAATGTATTCAGTATATATTTTACATGAATTTTAGGTGTTTCATAAGGAATTTATGAGGTGCCAACTGGTAGGCAGCATACAATTATGGGTCTAAAAATTTAGATGTAGAAGTTATAAGCACATAATTGCAAGAGGCATGAGAAAATTGGACTAGCCTAGGAAGAACATGTGGATTACCTGAAGAAAACAGATGGGCGTCTAACATAGAATCCCAGGAAAGAGCCTGAAATGAACACATTAGTGAGTGAATAAAGGATAAAAAAATCTAGCTCATGACATTGGGTTGCAAATGCCAAGATTTCAGGGATGGTAATATAACTATCTCCATAACTTCTAAAATGAGGTTATTGATAAATACAAAAATGGCCTAGCAGACTTAAAACATAACTAGATTATACTTCTAGATATGAAAGAAAGAAAGAATAACAAACATAAAAACTCAATGGATTTATTTGACTACAAATTGAATACTGCTGGTTAAAAAAATATGAAAAGGAAAGTAGGTCAGAAGCAATTATTCAAAATACAACACAGAAAAACAATTAGAAGAAAAATATAAAGTCTTAAAACTATGAAAGATAAAGTGAGAAGATCTTTTTAAAATTTAATTTATTTTAATTTAATTTTATAGTTGTGGGTTAAAAGTTGGGATTCCATACATAAGTAGTTTGGATACAGGTGAAGTTTTGGTCCTCCCATTGGTCCTCACTTCACCTAGATTGGGATTAGGCACCCTTATTATGTTATGTCCTCCCACCCCAGCAGTGACTAGCTACTGCCAATTCTTTATTTTATTTTATTTTATTTTATTTTATTTTATTTTATTTTATTTTATTTTATTATGTTATTGTGGGGTACAGTTAGGGGTTAGGCATACAAAAATATTTCGTTCAGGTACCCTTGTTGATAAGAGGTGTCTCCCCATCCCCAGATAGATATCCACCACCATTAATACTATCCCCTTCACCCTCCCCCCCCCCCAGTTTCCCACCATAGTCAGTCATTTTCTTGGGGTAATACGTTGGATGATCAAGGTCTACTATATGAGTGAGAACATGTGATACTTAGTTTTTTGTTTCTGTGAGAGGTCACTCAGTATTATGGACTCTAGTTCCATCCAGGTTGCTG
>CAUYQG010092732.1:0-36304 GCA_963574415.1 Tarsius wallacei
CTATAACCAGTAAATAACACGCTGAGACAAGAAGTATTCTTATGATTCCTCAACTAGTTACATCAGTCATTCCTCACTTAACATATTCCATTATGCTGTCACCCAGGCTGGAGTGCAGAGGCATGCACAACCACTGCAGCCTTGACCAGCTGGGCTCAGGCAGTCCTTCCATGACAGCCTTCCAAGTAGCTGGAACTACAGGCGCACACCACCATGCCCAGCTAATTTTTTTATTTACTGTAGAGATGGGGTCTCATCAAGTTGCCCAGGCTGGTCTCAAACACCTGGGCTGAGGCAATCCTCTCGCCTTTACCTCTCAAAGTGTTGGGATTACAAATGTGAGCCACCACGCCTGGCTTGAGATTTCAATATATGCTTTGGCAGGGACACAATTTAGCTCATAATAGGAATCATTGTTCATAGGAGGCTTTTTGGGTGACAGCATAATGGAATATGTTAAGTGAGGAATGACTGATGTAACTAGTTGAGGAATCATAAGAATACTTCTTGTCTCAGCGTGTTATTTACTGGTTATAGGACCTTGAGCAACTTACTTACCCTTTCTGGGTATCTGATCGTTCAAAGTAAAATAAAGAGAAAGAAAATGAACCAGATGACTTCTGAGGTACTAGGAAAATCTATCAGTTTGCTGCTGTTTTTGCTTTTTGAGACTGAGTCTCATCTGTCGCCCAGACTGGAGTTGAATGTCATGATCACAGCTCACTGCAACCTCAAACTTCTGAGCTCAGGTGATTCTCTTGCCTCAGCCTCCTGACTAGCTAGGACTACAGGCACATATCACCATGCCCAGCTAATTTTCTTTTTCACTTTTTGTAGACACAGGATCTTGCTATGCTGTCCAATCTGGTTTCAAACTTCTGGCCTCAAATGATCCTCCTGTCTCAGTCTCCCAAAACACTGGGATTACAGGTATGAGCCACCACGTCTGGTCCAAATCTATCCATTTGTCTCAGATGGATAGTAACACAAGGAGAGGCAGACACAATAACATATCACACTGATTTTTTGGTGATCTAAGGAAGAACTTTGCCTCTCAAAGCTACCAGGAGACATTATTCCCTGTTTCTTCCAAACAAACACCAGGGAAAGTCACTGCAATGCTCTATATAAATGCCCAATCACAACAAAGTCTGCAAGTCTGATTTTGCACACCCTGGGTATCTCAAGAATAATAAGGAACATGGAATATTTTGAAGACTTTTTGTAAGAAAATAAATTTTTCCTCACCTTTAATATTATTTTTTAAAGTTACCTCTTTTAAAAAACCAATGCTGTGGAAATCTGTGTATTTTTAAAAATCTGACCATTTTAGGTCTTTTTTTTTTGAGTTGGAGTTTCACTCTGTCACCCAGGCTGGAGTGCAGTGGCATGCTCAGCATCAACCTGCTGGGCTCAGGCAATCCTTCCGCCTCAACCTTCTAAGTAGCCAGAACTATAGGTGTGCGACACCTCACCCGGTTAATTTTTTGATTTATTGTAGAGGCGAAGTTTTGCCAGTTGGCCCGGGCTGGTCTCAAACCCGCAGATTCAGGCAATGCCCTCACCTCGGCCTCCCAAAGTGCTGGGATTACAGGCTTGAGCCACTGCGCCCGGTCAAGTTTTATTTTTAATGATACATACTCACTGTACATATTTATGAGGTATGATGTGCTGTTTCGATACATTGTGTAATGATCAAACAAATCAGGGTATTTAACATATCCATCACCTCAAATGTGTCATTTCTTGGTGGTGAGTACATTCAAAATGTTCTAGTTATTTTGAAATATATCATACAATATTATTGACTATCGTCACTCTGCTGTACAATAGAACACCAGAATGTAGTCTTTCTATCTAACTGTAACTTTGCATTTCCCCCACCTTTAATTTTAAAATAAGAATTAGCAAGTATGGAATAGTGAAAGCAAATGCCAAACAGCACTTTGGAGGAAATCCCTTTGAATGCAAGAGCATGCCCTGAAGTTCTATGTGAAAGGGAGACACCCGTGGGGTGAGGAAGTAAGTGCAGCTGCCTGGGCACCCTCCCTCAGCAGCTCTTACTACCTATAAGCTGTAGAGTGCTTTAGAATTCCCAGAGAGCATTCACCCACCTGTCTCCTGTCTCCGTTGGCCTCCACATAAACCCTCCGAGGTTGGCTTTACTCCTTATATCACTGTACAGATCAGGAAACAGAACCCAAGACCTGTGTGTTCACTGCAACCTCACTGCCCTTTGAGACATGATCCCAGTGTGTGAACACTGTGGGAGGGGTGGGGTCAAGACCTGGACAGGGCTGGGCTCAGTGGCTCAGCCTGTAATCCCAGCACTTTGGGAGGCCAAGGCATGTGGATTGCCTGAGCCCACTGGTTCGAGACCAGCCTGGGCAACTTGGCAAGACCTCATCTCTACAGTAAATCAAAAAAATTAGCCAGGAGTGGTAGTGTGCACCTGTAGTTCCAGCTACTTGGAAGACTGAGGCAGAAGGATCACTGGAACCCAGCAGGTCAATGCTGGGGTGGCCGTGAATGTGTCACTGTGCTCCAGCCTGGGCGAAAAAGTGAGACTCCAACTCAAAAAAAAAAAAAAAACCTACACAGTCTGAAAATGACATGGGACTTCCATACTTTTGGTCACCATAGCCTTCCCTCAGGTTGCTCCCAGCTGCCCACAATTTGACCTCCCTGATCAGCTGCATGTGCCAATGCTCCATGTTCCAGACCTGGCCCTCTTCTCTGGCTCCTGGGTCAATGTTTGCTGAAAACTTATGACATGCCAGCCACTGTGCTGGTCGCCGTGGATAGAAAGGAGAGACCCAGATGCAATTGCTTCAAGGAGTTCACAGGGATGAGAGGGACAAACCAGCAAATCAAATCTCTGTTCAGTCTTGTGAGTGCCACCTGGGTTGGCTCCCAGGAGGGATGGGAGCACAGAGAAGGCTGAATTAGAGGTTGGGAGCACAGCAGGGGAAGGAGGCATCCCAGCAGGACGTGGCCCTTGAACTGAGACTTGAAAGTCTGCTGAGGAAGGTTAGCAGGGAGTACAGGATTATAGTTAGGAAATGTCAGGTCACTTAGTGTGGCTAGGGATTGGTCTAAATGTAGGCGTCTGGGAGAAAATAAGGCATAAGGTAGAGCCCTAAATTCTACACTAAGGAATTTAAACCTAACTGAGAAAGTTGTGAACAGTGTGCTCATCCTAATGACATGGCCTTAAATGGGTTGATTAAATTCACCATGCGTCAGTTTCCTCATTGTGAGACGAGAATTATGATGTATCTACTTCATTGTACAGACTGAATGAGATCATTGGTATAAAACCTATACTAGCACATGAGGTCTTAAGAAGTGCCATTTATTCCTGTTGTTGTTACTATAATAATCATCATTGTGATTATTAAAGGAGTGATGTGACAAGCTTTGTATTTTAGAAAATCTTCTGATTATTCTCTGCTTGCCCACCAGATCTGTTTTCATTCTTTCCCTGCCCTGCTCTGGCCTGGAAAGTTGACCCCCAAAGACTTCACCTCCAGGCTCCTTGGCTGCTGGCTTCTTGTTGATTGAGCCAATGAGAGGTGCAAGCAGGAGTTTGCAGAGTGAGAGAAAGAGAAGTGTGGGGACTTTTCTTTCCCTGCCCTCCCTGCTTCCCGGCGACTGTTCTGGTCATGGCTGTGGTTCTCCATGTCTTAGATGTGCTCCCCAGCAAGCAGAGTTTGAGGCAAGAGCTCGAGTTCCAGAGATTTATTTGGAAGGTGATTCCCAGACTGGGGGAGTAAAGAGGGTCAGATAGGTGAAGGAGAAAATCAGATACGAGGATGTCATTGAAGACATTGTTGGGAGTTACTGGAATTTTCCTCTGAGAGACTTCCAAGAGGTCTATGAAATGCTGCTTGGGATTTCTGTCGAGCATTTATCTACCAGCTCCTGTGACCCACCTGCGGTCTGCCATGGGAGCATTGACACTCCAATGCTTTCCGGCTGTGCTTTCAAGCAAGCCAAACAGGTGCAGCTTCAGAGGAGGCCTTAGAAATAAACCAGAAGGACACTTGTCTTTCTTTCAGTAGAATGCTGTCAGGGTGAGACCGCAGCTGCAGCCGAAATCAGAAGGAGGCTGAGGGTCTGTGACAGGGACACAAAAGCATTCACTACACACCAAATACCATTCCTGCTGGGTCGCTCTGCTCACACCTCTACAGCTCTAGGGCCTCCCTTCATTATTTTTTGTTTTGTTTTGTTTTCCTTTCAGCCCAGGAGATGCTAGTCTATGTGCCCATAGTTCTTGTCAGAGCCCTTAACCCTGACTCCATTTCTGTAAATGGTGCATTTCTTCCTTAAAGTCTCTTTCATTGAACCAGTGCAATGGGCTTTTGTTTCCTGCCAGGATCTGGACAGATACAGACCCAGGATTCTGGCTGCAACACTGAGGTTGTGACGGCAATCAGGAGGATGAGCCATGTGGTTATTTCAGTCATTCCCCACTGAAGATGAGGCAGGCATGAAACTCTAAGGTAGAAAGAGAAGGGCTGGACCAGAAGTGACATTAAATGTACCTTCTCACCGAGCCTTGGTAGAGGCTGATTTGCCTGCGGAACCATGCCAGGCTGATCAGGACTTGACAAGGGACATCTCTCCAGCCTTATAAAAGCTTTGATGCCAAAGTGTAAACTTCTAAGAGGGGATTTTCAGAAATGATGAAAATAGGAGCAGAAGAGCCTTGGGATGGAAACAGCATCATGCCCATCTTTGTGTCCTTTCTCCTCAATCCTGACTGCCAGCCTCCCATCCTCTGCACCTGTAGACAGACAAGAGATGTTTGCTGAGTAAATCACTGTTTCTAGTATTGCTGTTGTTCTCATATTTATCAATAACTGTTTTATAATAGAAGACTACCAAGGTAGAAATACATGTGCCACTTTGTTGTATCTAAATGATTTCTCACAGTGTTTATCTTTCATGTAAGTACAACTTAGGAGAATAAAAATAGCCCCTATCAACTTACTGAACATAATGTAAAAATAAGATCTTTTCTGATATATTGGATTTCAGGGCAGTGGTCCCAAAGTTTGAGAACAATAAACTAAGTGCCACGTGTGCCCACATCTTAGAGGGAGCTGCTGGACCATGTATGCAGGACTTGCTGAGGCAATGTGAGGCCAAATCAGCCACATCTTGACACCCCACAACCATTTCCAAGCTATTAGATAGAAAGTAAACCTCCCTTGGAGGCCAAAGAGCAAGTAGAGAGGACTGTTCTGCTGAGAGTTGCTGAAATGCTGTTCCTTCCCCATGGAGGAACAGAGGGGTTCTTCCTGCATACTTTAAGCCAGGTGGGAGGAAGCACTGAGAGGACTTCTCCCAGAGCCTTGACAGCTGTCTCTTAGTGTTTAAGGAACTGGGGCTCGAATCTAATCTTCCTACCTGGAGAATATGGAGGCTATGGGTGGTGGTGTTCTTGCCAGTAGACAGAGGGGTGGGAGGTGACTACACTGGGAACAGCAGCACTTGCAGAATAATGTGCACAAAACATGCACATGTCTTTCCCATAGGCCAGCTGTGAACCAGTGGAATGGTGGGAGGGGCAGCGAGAGGGGTTTAATAATCCCCCAAAGTGTCCCATGTGGTAAAAAGCAAACTCCAACACCTGCCATGTTCAAAGGCACTGGCTTCAGAATGCACCGGCAGCAGTCAAGTCCACCTCAGCCTGCCTGCTGCCTTCCTCCCCACCTGCCCCTGTGTCAGTCTACGCAGGGAGTGAGAGCATTTCTGAAGACGGAGTGGAGGGAGGGGGTGAAAGGAGGAAAATGTTGGAACCCCCCTCATACACCCACACTCCCACACACACTTTTTCTGCTGCAGACTTCCCAAACTTAAAGCAAGCCCTACCCAACTGAGTGTAATGGGTTGAATATATTGGCCCCCAAAGGACATGTCCACACCTTGACCCCCACAACCTATGAATGTGACCTTGTTTGGAAAAAGGGTTTTTGCAGATGTAATTATGTGAAGGATCCTGGATTGTCTGGGTGGGTCCCAAATCCAATGATGACCATCCTTACAAGAGACACACAAAGGGGCAACATGGAGAAGAAGAGAAGACCACGTGAAGACAGACAAGACTAGAGTGATGCAGTCACAAGCCAAGGAACACTTGGAGCCACAGGAAGCTGAAAGAGGCAAGGAAAGATCCTCCTTGGAGTCTTCAAAGGGAGCAGGACTCAGCTGACACTGTGATTTCAGACTTGTCACCTCCACCCTTGTCACCTCCAGACTTGTCATCTCCAGAACATAAATCCATAATTTATGTTGTCTTAAGCCAGCAAATTTGTGTTATTTGTTATGGCAGCCATGCAACACTAATACACTGGGAAAGGAGAGGCTGTTCTAAGTTAGGTAGCATTTAGAGTTTAGATAGGACACCGGATTTTTCCTTTTATTATCTATACTTTTCTGGAAAAGTAGTAAGTGTTGATGAGGTTTCCCTCCCAAGGCAGAGAATGCACTGTTCAAGTTTTCTGAGGAGGGTAAGAAAGAATTAAGTTGCTTAATCATGTTCATTTCAAGCTGGTTTCACTTCCAAGAATGGAAGTGCCAGGGGTTTCCAGAACCATTCCTTCTCCCTGTCCTTGCTGTCCCTGCTCTGGTAGTTTGGCCATTAGCCCAGGAACCACACCCATTATTTCGTCAAGTCACCCTCTCAAGCGACTTGACCCAAAGTCCAGGGCAGCAGCTCTGAGCACAGGTTCTGGGCTGGATGGCCTTGAACCAACCAACCCCAGCTTCACCACACCACTCAGCCTCATCCCTTAAGCTGTGTGACCTTGGGTTCTCTGTGCCTCACTGTTCTCATCTGTCAAATGGAAATGTTAATAATTCTTACCCCATGGAGTTGCATGGACTGCACACATGGACATCACGAAAGTGAGTTTATGCAGCCCAGCCAGAAACTCTGGTCTTGGCTCTGCCCTAATCCTCCAGGCCTGGGAGAATGTAAAATGCTGACACAACGCAGCCTCTCCCTAGAACCTCCACAGAGATTTCCGAGACCATCCCCCACCCAAACCAGTCACAGACCTCCATAAGAGGACCCCTCCCTTGGCCCTCAGTTCTAGTAGCTGGTCCTCAAAAGAGAGTTGGAGGAAACGTGTGCTTATCTTCCCATCACTCTGCTTAGAGAAAATGCAATCTGTTTCCTTACAACTAATGACAGCTGCCCTGTGTGGGAGGAAGGGTATATGGAAAGAGTTCACTAACAGAGCTGGAAATCAGTCTTCTGAGTGGTGTGGGAGCCACGCAGAGGCAAAGAGAATGAGGTACACCTCGACCAGCATGACTTTACAATGAATAGGGGAGGCCTTTCCAAGAGCACAGTGAAGAGACAATACATACAGGCTGTACACAATTCTGCGCTCTATTGTGTCAGGCTGAGACACGGCTCTTCAATGGCTGAAGTGGCCACATCCTGCCATGAGGCCTCCCACCTAGCCAAGGAAACCAAAACTGTTCTGATTTGAGTCTCTTCTTTTCCAGAGGATGTTGACCCTGGGCGTGTCAGGTTATTGTGTCTGACGTACTTTTTTTGGCTGGGAATCACCAAATTTCCAAAATCCATGACTCCAACCTTGACCAGCTTTGTTAACACGCGGGTGTTTCCTCCAGCAGCATCCCTCCTCCCAGCCTCCACTGGCCTGCCTGGTGCTCTTTTAGGATCCCGGGTGGTCAGGGTGAACTAAGCATTTGCATTCTTCTCTGCTGTATGGAGCTAATGGGGAGGGGGTAGAGAAACTCATCCTTTCTGATATCCTTTTTGCCCAGATAAAGTTTGTACTTTGGGGTACTAACTCAGTCACAGAGGCCTCATCATATGCCAGAAGGGTTCCCCCCCAAAGGAAACAGAAGAAGTTTGCATGGTACACTGCTAGAGTGTTCAGCTGCAAGAGGGAATGGTTCTCTTTGGCAGCGCCATGATGCGTCACCCAGTTGGCCCCTACAGGACCCACATCTCATTCCCCATCTACAGGGAGTGTTGGCTACTGACAGCTCATAACCGAGTCCCTCTTCAGAATTGCCTTCTGCCAAAGGACACACAGTCCTGCTCGAGTTTACTCCCTCTTTTCTGGAGGCAGCTAGTTTCCAAAGACTGGTCGATCTGGGGTGCAAATACAAAGCTCCATCCCTCTTGTCTCAATTAGGACAATTCTGCAAGGCTATCCCAGCTCTAGAGCTCCCTGTAGGACCAATGAAAGCCTGTGTTGCAACTATGTCACAGCTCAATCTCTCCTTCTGCCCAATTCAGCTCTCCTTACTCCCCAAAAGGATTTGTTCCCAAAACATTTCCCAGTGAAGCTGCAAGCAAAGTTCAGAGTCTCAGTGTCTTATTTCTTAGAGACTCCAATCTCACAAGTGTAGCCACCTGGAGCCTCGCTAAACCCCACTCTGCTGTTAGGTTTGAGTCAAGTGAGGCTGAAGTGGTGCCTACTAGCTGCACCAGAAAAACTTTTTTCTACTTCTGGGACCACAAGACCTTGACAGGACTAATTCAGGGGCTGGATCTCCCAGTGCAGTGTACAGGCCAGAGTCCTTTCTGGTTGATATCTGTCAGTGGTGTCATATTTTGGCATCACTTCTGTTTCTTAATGCTTAAGCATCATTTTTTATGATAGATCAAAGCCTGTAGTGGGCAGCCATCTGAATTCCTATCACAAATTGGAAGAGCTCAGTCCAGCTCCTGTGGTATCTGAAATAAAGAGCAAAGTCCAAACCCCAAAGTCCCAAGGGGGCACCAAAAGCTGGCCCTGAATCCTCAAAGGCTTGCGCCACCATTCCAGGCCTGCACCTCACTCCCCAACCCCACCTCAGCTTCTAACTTGCTGTGAAACCCTGGACGTGTTACCTCCCTTGCCAAGGCTTTGACTCCTCATTCGTGAAATAGTGCAACAAAAAAGACACTTTTCCGAATCATCTAATTTAATACCGCTGAAGGCAAAAATTCCCTTGAACAATGTAGCTGGCCAGCTTCTGACTGACTCCTTTCTGGGATCGTACCATCTTCTAAGGCTTCCCAGTTTATTGCTGGAAGCTCTCATTCTTAGAAAGTTCTTCCTTACAATAAACAAAAGGAATTTGCCTTTTTGCACTTTTTTTTTTTTTTGAGTTGGAGTCTCACTCCATCACCCAGGCTGGAGTGTCATGGCACACTAACAGCCACACCAGCGTCAACCTGCTGGGTTCTGGCAATCCTTCTGTCTCAGCCTTACAAATAGCCGGAACTACAGCCACGCACTACCACACCTGGCTAATTTTTTTTAAATTTATTGTAGAGATGAGATCTCATCAAGTTGCCTGGGCTGGTCTTGAACCCGTGGGTTTTGTACTTTCTACCACTGAACCTAGTTCTGCCTTAGGAGCTATGGAGGATACATTTAACTTTTTTTCTATATGATGAGTAGCATCCTATCCCCACCAACCACTAGGTTTCTTTCTCATGCTAACTCACTTCTCCACCCCTCCCTCCTACCCCCTCACCACCGCCCCACCCCCACCCTCACCCCCATCCCTTTTTCACATGAATTCCAGATTCCTCAACATCCCGGTTATTTTCCTCCAGAAAACTTCTGGCTCCCTCTTTAAATGCAGGGTCCAGAGTAGAACCTAATATTCAAGAGCTCTTTGAGGATAATAATTAATACATTTAGAATAATATCCAACCCATAGCAACCTGATTTACATGCACCTTTTCAGGAAGAAATGTGCAATATTAAATATATTGTGTCACTCCAAAGTTAGCAATTTTCTTTTTGATTGATTGATTTTTACAAGCAAGTTATCAAACTCCTGGGCTCAAGCAATCCTCTTACCTCCCAAAGTGCTGGGCCAAATTAGTGGTTTTCTTAGACTCATAGAGTTTGATTGAATTAGCAAATATCTGGCTGCGGTGATGACTAACATGCCTAACTAACAGTGGCTTAAGAAATAAAGACTTTTAGGTCGGGCATGAGACATGTTAAAAAAAAAAGAAAAGAAAGAAAAAAAGAAGACCTTTAATTATCTCACCTAACTAGATGCTTTATCAGAGATCAGTTCAATGAGAAACTCAACAGTTTATCACAGACATTGGCTTTGGTCTTTACTGCGATAAGACAACTGCTGGACTTCTAAGTGACATATTTTTGTATGATCAATACAGGCAACAAAAAGGACAGGCTTCCTTGCATTCCCTCCTTTTATCAGGGAGAAAAGGTCTTCTCTGAAATTCAGCTGACTTCCCCACAGATCTTATTGGTCATAATTAGTCACATGCTCTCCACTAAACCAATCACTGGTAAAGGGAATTAGGATGATGTACCCAACTGAAAGCAATCAGAGTATGTCTTCCCCCTACCACACCACTACCCCCTGAGTTGGGGATAGGCCTTTCTTCCTGAACATGCTGCCTAAATAGGAAGGGAGAATAGCTGTGAACAGACACTCAACAGTGTACGTTAGGATACAAAGTCACTTCTAAGTTTACATAATCTAACCATTTTTGCAATGATCAAAGTTTCAGTGCTCTACTTAAATAAACTATACTCTATTTTCCAAGGGATTATTAGAAAGTTTATTTTAAAATTATTCTGTATAATTTAATTCAAATGTTTTTTGTGCTGCTTGGGTCATCCAGAATAAGTGGACGCTCTCTTCCAAACAGAGGTCATTCCGATCAGCGAAAAGCCTTTTCTCCAAGTTAAATCATACCCAACCCTTTCAACCCTTTGGTCATCACATTGTTTTGAGACCTTGCCTGGTATTAGTCATTCTCCTACAGATATCTTCCAGTTTTCCTGTCTGGTACCCACTAAATTCATATGTCCAGGATAATCTGACCAGTGTAACATAGAACCTAACTATCACTTCCCTTGTCTTTATTTAAGTGAATCTAATTTTAATGATAAAAATGTTATCTCTTCATTGTAAATATATTTTAAAAACCTAGCAAGTCTTTCAAGATCTTATCCTTCAGGAAATATGTTCTTCTGCAATTTACCCTGAGTCTACCCATATCTTCTGTTTTATTCTCAACTTCCCATGTTATTTCTTCTCAAAGCCCCCCACTTAAAATCAACATAAGACAATGTGTTAATAGTGTTAACTCCAGTTTTAGAAAACTTCTCTAAGAGCAGTGGATTTGTATACCCGATAATTTGTTCTCCCTTTGATGATTTTGGAACTACCTTTCCTCTTTTAGATTTTTTTTTCCCCTATGAATGCAGTCTAAACTCACATTGACTTTTAAAGCATCACATTTTTCAAGCTCTCCCCAGCCCCCTTTTCTTTGCTTGATTCAGTATGAGCTTATTATAGACAACAAGTATTTATGTGTGCTGCTACTCCACTGAGTCTCCTGCTTCTTATAGAATTGGTTCAGTTGGTTCCTTGGGCCAAGTACAGGGCTTTTAATTTATGTCTACAACATTTCATCTTCTTGGGTTTGGCCCATTGCTAACAAAAAGATCTTTGTATATCAATTCTGCCATCTAACAAATTCAGTATCTCTCTCTTAACAAAGTCTAGAAACTGCAGTATAGAATGTTCTGTAAATGTCAGACGGTAATATGTGACTCATGTCTGCTGCCAGGAATTTCAGACAATTTCACACTACATTTGTAGCTAAGCCTTTCAAATTTACAACTAAAGATGACTGCTTTGTCTGCATCTTCCTCTCGATTTTACATAAATGTACTTTGTGAAACTGATGAGGAATTTAAATAAAATGGCTCTTCTAGGAATTAAGAAACTATAGTATGACCACAATTCTAGGTGCCCAGGAGACTGATCTATGCAGTGTTGCTTCTCAGACCCTATCAATCACCCTTTGTGAGGTTTCATTTCCAGTGGCTTCCCATCAGCCCAGTCACTAAGTCCAAGTACCCTTCTTCATCTTTATTCAGTAGCTTTCACTTTCCTGCTCTCCCTTTCTCAAAAGACCCTACAACAGGTTGAATAATGTCTCCCAAATATATAGGACCTTCTTCTTGGAACTTATGAATGTTCATATACATGGCAAAAAAAAAAAAACAGTTCTTTACAGCTGTAATTAAGTTAAGGATGCTGAAGTGGGAACATTGTTCTGAATTATCTGAGTGGGTCCTAAATTCACTCACATGTATCTTTATCAGAGGGAGATTTGACTACACACTGACAGGAAAGGAAGAGGCAACATAACCATGAAGGCAGAGACTGGAGTGATGTGACCACAAGCCAAAGAATGCTGGCAGCCACTAGAATCTGGAAGAGAAAAGTAACAGATTTCCCCCTAGAGATTTTATGAGACCTTGATTTTGACCCAGTGAAATTAACTTTAAACTTTCTGGCATCCAGAATGTGACAGAATAAACTTCTATGCTGTGTAAACCATTAAGTTTGTGGTAATTTGTTATAGCAGTCATGAGAAACTAATACAGACCCTAAGGACTTCTCTAAGGAAATATTTAAATCCTGATCCTTTGTCCCCCACTGTAAGTCTGCCAGAGTTCCTCCAACATTCCCCACATGATGGGCAGCTTTATATTTGTTATATATTGTGGTGTCCACTTTTTTTCCTTTCAAATACTTTCTGTGTTCCTCAAGTCTGCCATCTCCTTCACTACTTTATTAAGAAGAGTAGAACTGACAGGTAGCTTCCTCCTCACCTATTGGGTGGTACCATGAATAGACCTGGAAGCAGAACTACCCATGACACAATTTTAGGGAGTACCATTTACAGGACAGCCTGTATAAATAGTGTCTTCTGTGGCCTGCCTGAAAGTAAGATACCATGTGCACGCATGTGCACATACACACACATACACACACATACTTATACCTCTATTCTATCTGTTGGAGCATTACCTTATATATTTCACACCATTTCCTCAATCACTCTGACAAGAAGAGCTCTTTTTCTTCCCCTGACGCCATGAAACACCTTGCTTGTTCTTCTATTAATGCATTCCTAATTATAGTTAGTCAGGTTTTTGTCTTTCAGTATTATAACCTCTTTAAGGACAGATGTCTTAGTCAATTCAGGTTAAAAATCACCATAGACTAGATGGCTGAAACAACAAAACATTTATTTCTCACAGTTCCAGCTGGGGAGTCCAGGATCAAGGCATCATCAGATATGATGTCCGGTGAAAGCCTGCTTCTTGGTTTAAAGAAATCCATCTGTATCCTCAGAGAACAGTTAGAAAAGAGAAAAATCCATGTCTCTTCCTCTAGTATAAGGGCATTAATCCCATTCATGAGGGCTCTACTCTCGTGACCTAATCGTCTCCCAAAGGTCTCACTTCCAGCTACCATCACGTTGAGGATTAGGCTTCAGTCTATAAATTTTGATGGGTCATAAACATTCAGTCCACAGCAACAGGCTCAGGTCCTACAAGCTTTTGTGTCCCCAGTGCACCTTTTGGGTGCCTTTTCTATAGTTGGCCCTCAGTACAGGGGAGATCTAGATCTCAGCAGCATGGTAGTGGCTATTCTAGTGCTCTGGCTTACTGACTTCAGCACCCTTTAGGATTTATTCAAAATGAACTTGCACTCCAAGCTCACAAACAGTGAGAAGTGAGGGAGGGAGGTGGGTGGTAAAACAAGCTTACAGTTTCTGGTTCCTCTGAATTCTATTCTCCTCTCCATACCTCCCCTTCTGAGCATCTCTTTTCTGAATAACAACTCCCACTGTGCCTCTGAGTACACTTACTTCTTTCCCCCATAGAATGATTCATTCAAGGTTGTATATTCAGGAAACTTTTTCTGAGGTTTGACGCAACCCGGGTAGGGAGTTACATCATTGTCTCACCCAGCCAACTTAAAATTGAATATCAGCCATGCCTCTTCTTAAAAGACCCACAGCCAAGCCCACCAATGAGAAACATCAGGTTAGCCTCTCTGAATAGAGTCCAGGCCTCTCCCATTGCACGATGCTCCTCTTTTCCTGCCCCTCAGCAATTTCTAAGAAAAATATCTTATTCTCAGTCATGCCAAGAAATTCAGCAACCTCCAGCCTCTTCCTGAACCTAGACTTTAGCACTTCACTGTGCTGTGAAATGCTTTGCTGACCAGGCTATTTGGTTCAGAACTCCACCCTAAGTATCAGAGCAGACATCTGAAATTACAGTTCTCTCTTTTTCACAGACCAATTCAAATTCTTAGGCTAATGACCTCTCTCCTGCTTTCCCTTCCTCTTCCCCCAAAAAGGGGCAGAAGGAAGTGCACATTTCCACTTCACAGGCTTATTGGGTGATTAATGAAAATGGGCTGTTCAAACAGTCTGCCTTTTGGGATTGGTTTCATTTTACCAAGAGATAATGGCCCAAGGGACCCTCTCACTCTTTCTTAATCTGTGTGAGCTGGTTTTCTATGAGGTTAATCAGAGGAAAAGGAAATGAGCTAATGCAAAACCAAACCCTCCAAAGCCTCAGATTCTTAGGTTCTTGAGTCATCTATGCAATACTTTTCTTCACTTCACTGGACAGAGAGAAAGAAGGTGTATTGGTTTCCTGGGACTGCCATAACAAAGCATAACAGATTGGGTAGCTTAAAACAACAGAAATTAATTTTCTTACAGAACTAGCAGCCAGAGTCTCGAACTAAGGTGTTAGAAGGTTGGTTCCTTCTGGGGGCTCTGAAGGAGAATTTGCTCCTTGCCTGTCTTTTATCTGCTACTGGTTTGCTGACAATTCTCAGTTTTCCTAGGCTTGTAAATGCATCACTCCAGTCTCTGCCTTTGTCTTCACATGGCCTTCTCCCCAGTGTATCTGGGTCCAAATTCCTTCTTATTTCCCTCTTATAAGGACACTTGTCATATTGAATTTAGAGCTCACTCTAATCCAGTATGACCTTATCTTAACTAATTACATCTTCAAAGACCTATTTCCAAATAGATTCTATTTCCACTCTAAGATTGTGGATGGATGTGAATTTTGGGGATACTCTATTCAACCTGGTGCAGAATGGAAAATGTGTGTAGGTGAGATTGAGAAACAGCAGAGGTCTTCCCTTCTTTCCCACCTGCTATTGCCTATCTTGTACATCACTTAAAAAGCAATAGAGCAGAGTGGTTTAGACTCTGGGCTCTCAGTCAAAGCATCTGCAAGCACATGTCAGCCCTGCCTGTCACCTGTGTGAGGCTCTTCCCTTCCTTTGCCTCTGGTTCCTCAGTCAGGAAAAATGAGAATCATGATAATCCTCCCTTTAAATGCTTGTGGTGAATATTATGTACATTAATCAGTGTGGAGTGCTTAAAACAGTTCTCCTGGCACATAGTATATGCTCAATAAATGTTGCCAGCTGCCTATATTTTGTGAGTGCTTTTTTTCTTTTTTTTTTTCAGGTACCATTGGAGCTACTAATGGCATAAAGTGACTTAAACAAAGCTTCTTCCCTAAAGGCCTAATAGTGTAGACTTTAGTAAGGTAAGTGACAATATGAATTTGTGCATGCTAATACTAAGTGATAGGTGGCTCTTCTGGTAATTGTGTGTTTGTGATTGAGAAAAAAAGATACTCTGTGTATTGGTAGCCTATAGCATCCCCACTTCTTGGACAGACTTTGTTGAAGCTCTTTCTAGAAGGAACAATGTTCTCTAGGCCTTACTGAAATAAACATTATATGATATTTGTACAAATATTACAATTTACCAAGTGCTTTGCTATGGTCTGACTGTGTCCTCAAAATGTATGTGTTGAAAATTTAATCCCCAATGCAATAGTGTTGAGAGGTAGAAACTTCAAGAGGTGATTAAGTCATGCATGGATTAATGTCATTATTGTGAGAGTGGGTTAGTTATCTCAGGAGTGAGTTGCTGAAAAAAAGTGAGCTCTAAATTCAATGTATTTGGTCCCCTTTCCCTCTCAGTCTCCCTCTCAGCATCTCTTTGCTCCTCTACCATATGATGACACAGCAAAAGGCCCTCACCAAATGTGGCCCCTTGATTTTGGACTTCCCAGCCTCCAGAACCATAAGCCAAAGTAACTTTCTGTTTATTATACATTATCCAGTCTGTGGTATTCTGTTCTAGCAGCAGAAAATGGACTAAAACATGACTCTCCATAGAGCATCTCAAACAATCCTCACAATGACCTCATGAAATAGGTGGTGCTGCTTTCATTTTAAAATTGAAGAAAAATGAGATTCAAACTGGTTAATCACTGATTTATTTCCCCAAGGTCTCCTAGCAGATGTAAATCTTAAATTCAGTGTTCTTTGTGTGATGCAACAAACTGACTATGTGGCTGGGCAAGCCCTGGGTCAATTAACCAAACTACCAAGGAGGAGATGTCATGGAGCTTCAGGAAGGCTGCATCTCCTGATCATAACAATGACAACTTTGAAGATGATGCTGTGCCTCAGTTTGTGTCTGCTCTGGGATTTCAAAAGTGGTTTGGGAATTGCTGAGAAAATTCATAAAATAGATTTCAGTCTGTACTTGGCTATCCCACTTTGTCATTGACTAAAAACTGGCTGGCTTATAGAATAAACCATTTAATGCTGAGTGCATGCTGGCAATGGGAAAGGGATTTTGATCACCTTACCTTTATATCACAGAGGCAAAAAGCCAAGTGCAATGATTTTGAACACCAGATTGTCTTCTCAAGAAACTCTTTCTTCAGGTTTGAGAACCAACACTTGAAATTTTAACTTAAAACTTCTTTATATTCTGCCTTCCTAGTCATTCATGATCTACAAACAAGCTTTTAAAAGTAAAAGTGCCTCTGCTATTTACTTAAAGAAAAGAGGGTTGTTGTATAAATACAAAAATCCCCTCATAATACAATAATTCTGACTATGTAGGTTCAAATTCCAGCTTCTTCACCTGGGCAATTTATGTACAACATTCTCTTTTATCTATAAAATAGGAATAACACTATCCATTTCTTAGATATTAGATAAAGGATTAAATAAATTTATATATAAAGACTTAGAACACTGTTGGGCTCTTTATTAGTGGTGAATCAAGTGTTATATTTTATTACAGGTGGTGGAAACAGTAGTTATTGTGCACTGTTTTATAAGGGTCTAGAGTTTTCCAAAGCAGGCAACATGTGCTCCCCTCTCCATTCCCTTCACTGCCACCAGTATAGTCAGCAGGAGCAAGTTGCCTTGGTAACTTGAGAGCAACAGTTATTGACTTCAGGACTTCTACATCCAGCAGAACACTGCCTGGCTTCATTTCCTGACTGAGGAGCAGTGATAGTCATTTGGAATCAGGTAGTTTGCAGACCAGACTTGAGGAATTTCTTGTTTAAAGAGTTGGAAGAACCACAAAACAATAAGAAGAGCAAAACAAGTCACGTGCGGTGGCTCATGCCTGTAATGCCAGCACTTTGGGAAGCAGAGGCAAGAGGATTACCTGAGCCCAGAGGTTCAAGACCAGCCTGGGCAACTTGTCAAGATCTCATCTCTACGATAAATCAAAAAATGAACCAGGTATGGTGGTGTGTGCCTGTGGTTCCAATTACTTGGAAGGCTGAAGTAGATGGATTGCCTGAGCCCATTAGGTCAAGGCTGTGGTGACTGTGAGCATGTCACTGCACTCCAGCCTAGGTGACAGAATGAGACTTCAACTCAAAAAAAAAAAAGGCAAAACAATAGGAGAAGAAAGTTGCCCCACATACAGGCGTTTTGCTCTCTGAGGTTGTTTCGCTCCCGGGAGTAACAACTGGATGAAACACTTCTCGGAAGGCTGCCAGCATCCGTCTCCAAGGTGGCTGGAGATGATGTCAATGAGATGCACTCTCCTTAACAGCGTGGATCTACTGATGACATTCATCACTCCTCTTCTTTGATAACTTCTTAATTAACCATCCTTGTAGTAAGTTCAGTTGTGTACAATTCATGAGCCATGGGCACACTTTAATAAACTTTAAATAGTGATTCTTATAAAACCAGTGTAAGAAATTAAATGAAAACACTCAGTCCAAGCCTTTTATCTACAGCAATTAGCAAACATTACCCTGAATTGCCTGTGTAATTTACAGGGTCTTAAGGACCAGATCTCTTTTTCCTCCTCTCTGGATTTGCTCAGGTAATTTTAAACTTCTGCAGAGAGGCTCTTAACCTAGAAACAAACAGACCCATGAGTGTTCCAAACAGAGAATTTAGCACATCCATAAAGCTGACAGAAAAAAAATAGTCTTATTTTTGCTAAATTCAAATGGATATTCAACGTGTCCTTCAATTAGAAAAGCTGGCAACAAACCACAATTCTGTAATTACAGCAATCCCTACAACTTTTTTACCCATAAAAAACCCCAGATATTATCATATCAAATGACAGTTGTTACAGATATCTTGAGATAGCATTTATTAACAGCATTGCCTCTAAATTAAGATAACTGATAGAACTTATTATTTAATGCATTGGCAAAAAGCATATACATTATTATATTACAAATTTGTATTTTAAGCATTTTGAGAACTGCATTTCAATATTATTGTAGTCTGTATGGAATCCTGTGTATTTTATTTTATGCATTTAAAAATATTACTTTGAGAAAGGGTTCATAGGCTTCACCAGACTGCCAGAGATTCCATGACACAAATAAGGTTAAGAACCCTAGATCAAGGGGCCCAATTCCTGGCCCTCCTACCCATCAGTAGCAAATCCTTTTTCTCTCATCCTCATCTTCAACTGCTTTTTGACTTTCTCCTAGTCACCCTCTCTTCCTCCTCACCCCCAGGCACTACCCTGGGTACCATTTCTGATCACCCTTCCTAAAACATAAACTAAAATAAAATATAAACTAAAAATGCAGGCATTGCTTGATAAGCATATACAATGAGACCCCTTGCAGGGTTGCCGGAATGTTTATTTGGAGCCCCAAAGTACCAAAATTGCCTTCTAAGTGCGAGAGAATGATACTATGATGGGGGAACAGGTTAATCTGAGGGCAGGTTAATCTGAGGGCAGCAGCCAGCTACATGCTCTTGCGGTCAGCCCTCTATGCTGGGAGACCTGCATCTACTTAAGCCAGCCACAGAGTTCCTTGAAAAGTCACACTCCTTAATTGCCACACAGATGCACCACGCTGGAACGAAGCACCTGTGAGAGGCCTTTCAATTAAACTTCAGCATGAGTTCACTGGACAATTGATTTCTAAAATGATACCTTGCCGGATTAAAAAAGCTAATACACAAAAAAACATTGCTTTACGGTCAAAGAGTGGCTGGCTCATCAAGAAGGTGTCCCTGGCTCACAGGGCCATAATTTAAAAGGCTTCTTGGTGTTAAAATTAAGTTCTTATTTCTGTCTGTGGAAAGTGGATAATAAACTTTACTTCTTTCTGCTTTAAAAAAAAATTAAGAGCTTTTCTGTCCTCTCAATAAATCCTGCTTTGCTAAAAAATAAAAAAATAAAAATAAGTTCTGAGATCTTGCTTTTATTTTTTCCTCCTCCCTCTTCCTTTTCCCTACACCCTTCACTGGCTCTTTCTTGAATTTTACTTTGGGGACTGCCATTACTGGGGTTCATTCTTTGTTTCATAAATAATGTAAGTTTTATGGGGAGGTCTAGGCCTGGAATTGGTGGATTGGTGAACAGGAATGATTTGACATAACATGCAACAAAGCAATAATGTGCCCGGAAGCATAACATGCAACAAAAGCAATAATGTGCTCTGGGGGGCATTGAGGTGGCGTGTCTGCTAGTACTTAGGATGGGACACCAGCACACAGAACCATTTATGAGGGTGAGACCTAGCACCTTGGGGTCCTTATGTGTCCCAGCATGGTGTTGTCATTGGCAGAAGTGAGCTGTCAACTGAAGACCAGCAGTTCTGGCTTTTTCTTTTTTTTCTTTCCCCTTAAAATTATTTTTGTTTGTTGAGCATCTTCTGTGTGCCAGGCACAGGAAGACATGACACATTCTCTTGATAGAAATGATGATGAAGATAACGAGCATAAAAAAGTAACAATAGCAGCTGCCAATTACTTAGCTATTTACATTATTATCTCTTTTGCCTTTTTTTAGAAACAGCATCTTACTATGCTGCCCAGGCTAGACTTGAACTCTTCAGTCTAGCACCTCAGCCTCCTGAGTAGCTGGGACTAGACGTGCGCTTATGATGATTTCTTTTGAGCTATGATCCCCATCTTACTGAGGAGAAAACGGGCTCAGAGAGGTGCAGTCATTTGCCTGAGGTCACACAAGCAAGAAGCTCTGGCTTTTTCATCTCACATTTGAATTACAAAACAGGCCTTTGTTGAGACAGACAGTGCTGATCAGAAACCACAGACTGTGGTGTGGTTGTGTAAAAAGTGCAAGGAACATGGATCAGAGGACAGGGAGGAGGTGAGTTCTACTCCCTTTTCAGCTCCTATGCGCTGGGAGTCCTTACCAAGCCTCAGTCTCATTTATAAAAGAGGAGGACATCCACAGTCCTGTGTCCATGGTTGTTGGGAGGCTGCAATGAAATAAATAGTGAAAAGAAATAACTGAAAAAGTATCAAAGTGAGGCCTAAACCTTACCTGTACAATGACCATTTGTATACCTAACCCTGAATTGTACTCCTACATCTTTAAAATAAAATTTTTAAAAAGAGGAGGAAAAAGTAGAATTTCCTGCTCAGATGGATTGTAGTTGGCTATATTTTGAAAAACACATTCTTCATGTTTGGTGAACTCATTTTAAAAACCGGTGGTTTCCAAAATTTTTAAACAACGTACATAAAGCAGTGAACATTTTAACTCACACAAAGATCATGAAAGACTTTTTTAGAACATGATAGTTCCTCAGGGTCCCCATACTTACAGCCTGGAATGAATCAAATGGAATTTACCTTGACTTTTAGACTCTAGCTAAAATGGTCCAAGATTTTAGGTAAATAGAACCAGATTTTTAAAAACTGAATCAGGATCACAAACTTGGTCCAATTGATATTGGGGAGCCATTGTATGCTCTTGAGCAGGGGAGTGACCTAAAGTACCATTTAGGTGAAAAAACAAAAACTTGGCAGGGGTGAGCGAGCTGAATTAAAGGGAGATGAAACTGCAGTCATAGCAACTAAATAGGGACTCCAGTACTCCGGATACACGGAGCTTCCTCTTCTTTGCCTGACAGCTGGACCAGCCAAGACAAACTTTTGTAGTAGATTAATATTTTTAATTCTAACCCATTCATCTCCAAGCCTCTGAGTCCCAGGGTACCAGCACGCTCTTGCTATCCCAAGTCCTTCAAGAAGACACCCACCCACCTCGGTCCTACACCCTAAAAGAACCCCACCTTCACATTTGCTCCCAATCCCCTCAAGAACTACCTCTACTGCAAACAACTCAGCTTAGCTAGGAAAATGAGATCAATCCCCTTCCCTTCAACCCAGGACTGCTAGGGACCTCTTACCCCCTCCCAGAGGACTCATGTTTTCAAAAGACAATCTGAGTTAGCACAAACAGACCCGCAAGGAACGAAATCTCATGCTGTGCGAGCCGTGTAGTCTTGGGGTGCTGCCCCTGAGCTTCTCCTGCATGGTGGAGCTTCTTCCCTTTGTCTCCCAGAATTTCTGGCTTCTCTCTGGGCTCTAGCGGAGTATGTTTGGGATAGGGACAGCCTGAAACATGGAGAAGGCTGATGCTCCATTGGCCATCACGGAAGCGAGGCTTCCCCAGAAAGGAAGCTGTGACTGGGTGGGTGAGTATGGGCCCTGGCTGCTGACATCACAGACTCACAGAGGGAAAAGTAAGAGGAGAAGCTAGCAGGGCCGGATGCCCTCCCCAGGGACTGAAAATCCTTGCCTTAGGATTTCCAGTCCTTACCACAGGATTGTCTTCTTTCAGAAGGAAGACTCCTAGAACCCTTTTTACATGAAGCAAATGGGTTTCTTTCAGCTATAATATCCTAGAAGCCATTGAATTTGGGGAGATAAGTTAGCTAGACACAATCTCCAGATCAGGGCAAGTCATCTCCCATCACAGCTAAAGGTGAAATTGGCCAGTTAAGTTGTCACTTCTAAGCAGTTGTCCTGTGAGGTCATAGTTCAACCAATCAGTTAACAGATTTTGAGTCTCTCCTCTGTGACTGGTGAATCTTACCAGAAGGTATTAAAGTCTCAGCCTCCAGATCAGGCATTCGCAGTCTGCTTGGCAGCAGGGCAGGGAAGACCAGCTAGATAAAGACAGGTTGCTCTGGAAAGTTCTCTCAGGAAGGATAGGTTCTCAGGCTAGGGCCTTCTTCCCTTTTAACTCTATCTACCAGTGGACAGGATGAGAATTGGGAGGAAGTAGGGGAGCAGGCTGAGAACCGGCCATTGTAGAATTATTTTCCTCAAAATCCATGTACGCTCATGTGCCCTATGGTTACATGGGCACCCCAACTCCCTTTATTCCATTAGAGCATCTGGGAGCTTTCCACTTTCTGGTTCACTCTGAGAAGGAAGTTGTCCTGCCTGAGGCCTCAGTGCTACCATGGAGCTTCAGGAAGGCAGATTTATCATGGTGCATGACAGAGCTTTTCTAAAGTGACACTCTCTGTCCTGTGGCTGGTGTTATGGTTTGGGGATTTTTAGTGAGCCCATGGCCCATCTTTATAGCTGTGCTTATTTGTTTTAAAATCAGAGTTATCAGCAAGATCCTGAAAGAGTCTCTCTCTTCAAGCAGGCTCTATTTTTGGCTCAGCAAATTTGACAGCAGAAGTCTCTTCCATGAAAGAGAAAAGGAGCCAAAAAAAAAAGGGCTTTCTAAAAAGCTCCATAGACTTCAGGCAGAAAAATGGGGTGGAAGGTGGAAGTCTAGCCTAGAAATAGAACAGAAGCCAGAGGCAGGAGGCTCCTTCACGGGAGCATGACCAGCAGTCACTTAGGGTCATGTCCTCACAAGGACCCAGGCCTGGTCAATGCTCTGCTGCTGCCATCTTGAAATCCTTCTCAAGTGTGGAAGAAAAGATCACGTGTTTTCATTTTACACAAATTATGTAGCTGGTCCTGGCCAGCTGGTCTGTTTTCTGGGAAGTTCTTCCTTGTGTTCTCAGAGCTCAGGGGGAAAATGGCTTCCTAAGTTGTAAGACTGTGTGATGGTTGATTTTATACCTCAACTGGGACATGAGATACTCAGATTAAATACTATTTCTGGGTGTTTGTATGAAGGTGTTTCTGAATCCATGGACTGAGTAAGGTAGAAGACCCCTCCCAATGCGGGAGGGCATAACCTAGTCCATTGAGGGCCTAAATAGAAAAAAAAGTACAGGTAGGAGGAATTCACTCTCTCTGCCTGACTGCTTGAACTGGAACATCAGTCTTCTCCTGCCCTGAACTGGGGCTTCCACTAACAGCCCTCTGGTTCTCAGAACTTCACCACCAGCTTTCTTGGGTTTCCATATAGACAGCAAATCATGGGACTTCTCAGCCTCCATAATCATGTGAGCCAACTCCTCATAATAAATCATATATAAATGTATATATGGGGGGGTGTTCTGTGTCTCTGGGAACTCTAACACAGCCAAAAGCCAAAGATATCCTGGGACAAATCAGGCTCCAGCCTCCCACTGCCCCCCGTCCCCCCTAGGTTCCATTTTAAACTGGCTACACCTCCCCTGGGAGAGCAAATGTGCCCCAGAGCAAAAGTCCTTGTTTGGCCAGTGTCCATTTGAGTCCAAGCACTCACCAAGCTACATCTTAAAAGAGTCTTTGAACTCTTAGGTCACAGGACCCTCCTTAGAGAACCTAGAATTAGGGTGGACTGAGGAGCTATATCATTTTCTACCTCTGCTGTATCAAGTTGCTGCAAATTTGGTGGCTTAAAACAACACACATCTATCTCACAATTCTAGATGCCAGAAGTCTGAATTCATTGTTATGGGCCTAATATCAAGGTGTCTGGAGGCCCCAGGAGAGAATCTGTTTCTTGCTCCTTCCAGTTTCTGATGGCTACCAAGAATCCTTGGTTTGTGATCTCATTACTCCCATCGCTGCCTCCGGGGTCACACTGTGTCTCCTCTTCTGTGTTAAATCTCCATCTTCCTCCCTTGTATAAGGATACTGATGACTACATTTGGGACCCACCAGGTCTAATCTCTCCATATCAAGGTCCTTCCTTAACTTAATCACATCTGCAAAGTTTTTTTTTTTGCCACTTAAGGTAACATTCTCACGTTTCATTCCAGGGATTCAAATGTGCATGACTTTGAAGCCATTACTCAGGCGACCCCAGGAGCTGTCATACGAGTTGGTGCTCAGAGAAGCCAAGCCATGTCTTCCTGTTGCTCCAGACCACCCCAGCATGTCCCTCCCTGCCGCTCCCCACTCTGGACCTGAACTTCCAGTGGGGCCCCAACAGCAGGTCCACACCTCTGAAGCACCACTCGCCCACTCCCACCAAAGTGTACTTGTAAACAAACATTTCAAGAAGAAAAAGAAGGAGGAGTGGGGAGGAAAAGGAGAAGGGACAAGGGTAGGAAGGGTCACCTGACCATGCTCTGGGCCTAGCTGGGTAATACAGTACATTGAGTTGGGCCAAGATGTTGATCACCTATAATGATGGTATGCATAAACTTAATACATAGTTTGACTCAAAGTAGAAACTAATAAAAGAATTTCAGGTCCTGGAGAGGATCATGAGGAAGAGAACTCCGTTTAGCCACAGAAAAAAATAAGCAATGGCTGGGTTCAGTGGCTCAGCCTGTAATCCCAGCACTTTGGGAGGCTGAGGCGAGTGGATTGTCTGAGCCCGCGTGTTCAAGACCAGCCTGGGCAACTTGGAGAGATCTCGTCTCTACAATAAATAAAAAATTAGCTGGGCGTGGTAGCATGTACCTGTAGTTCCAGCTAATTGAAAGGCTGAGGTGGAAGGATCACCTGAGCTCAGCAGGTCCACGCTGGGGTGGCCATGAACATGCCACTCCACTCCAGCCTGGGTGATGGAGTGAGACTCCAACTCAAAATAAAATAAAATTAAATTAAAATAAGCTATACCACAGACAGGGCCAGCCACTGCAAACAATTAAAGACAGCAGCTCAGGCCTTTTATAAACCCAGAGAGTAGGCCTGGGAAGCTCCACAGGGATTGATTTGTTGGCCTCTGTTCAGCCTCAGAACCTGACTGACAACAGAACAAGGCCTGTGGGAAAATGGGGACAGGTGGCCAATTATCCAAAGGGCTGCCTGCTCGGCTATGTCCTACTCTTTCTGGATAGTTTACACACCAAAGAAAGTGCCCTAAAGTTATTCATCAGATGATACTAGTCCCTTAGGGAATGAGCCCGGCACTCTGGGTAGAATTCAGCATGAATAGGATGCCATGCAGAGCCATCTCTGAGCTCTGTGAAGTGTGTGGAGTCATCCTCTTTGTCCTTCTTTCCCCAAGAGCCATTTCTATCCTCGCCCTTCCTCAAAAGTCTCCCCACATATTCAACCCCCAGTACTCGACATTGTTCCCATCTTTGGGGTCCAGTCAGGAAGGGTTCAGGGAATCGTGGAAGAAAATATCCAAATTTCTAAAAGAAAAAGTGAATAGAATACTAAAAACCAAATAGTGATGCACATAATTTGTATCAAAATTCAGAAGAGAAAGAGCTTTGTGAAGGAGGGAGGTTGTAAAGGCTTGCATTTGGCCTTGACAGGTGAGCCAGACTCAGGCAGGCAGAAGATAAGGCTGGTGAGTGGGAGAATTCAAGGAAGAATAAGGCAAAGCTACACATAAGAATTAGCAGGAAGGCTAGTTGCACCGAAAAGGAGGGGCTGGGATCAGGAGCTCTGTGGTGCATGCATTAGTGATCTGGTCTGGTCTCCCGGGACAAGGCCTAAGCTAAGACGATGGTAGTAAGAAGGAGGGGCAAGGCTTGGTAACAGAGCTTATGTTGCCAAAAGAGAGGTAGCGGTCCACCCACCCACCTCCTGTGTGTACCCTGGTCTTCCCCATCTAAATAACGGTATGTCTCTCCCCAGACCCAGAAGTTGCCCTTGACATCTCTCTCTTTTGCTCAGAGCCTCATAGATAAACACTATCAACTTTGTCTCCCAGACATTTCCCATATCAGATCCCTCCAGCCTGGGCAGCAGAGCAAAAAATAAAAAAAGACGAGAAAAAAAAGTTAATAGTAGTTATTTCTGGAAACAGGAGAATGGGTGCTTTCTGTTATATGTTTTCTTAAATTTATACCCGTGTTCTTAAAAATTGCCGCAATAACATGGAATAGATCTTCGCTCTAATTTCACTTCTTCAGTGAGGCTTTCCTGAAGATCCTTCAACCTCCCCCTTATACCTTCACACCCCCCATGTCATTTCCACTTTATTGTTCTCCACTGCACATATCTCCAGCCAATATACTGTACATTTTATGTCAGTGACTTTCTGCCTCCTTTCTAAAGTGTAAATTCCACGAAGATGAGATTGTTGTCTGTTTTGTTCACTCCTACTTTCCTAGACCCTAGAAAGGTAACTCATAGTAAGCATTCAATCTGTTGAATAAATGAAAGTGAATGAAATAGTTGAATTAAAAGAAAAAGTATGTGATTCTTAGAATGACACATCATAAGCAACCTCTTTACCTAAGGCAGACCGAGACTGGAGGCTGACATGTCTGTGGGTCATGTGTTCCTACCAGTTTGGAAATAAGTGTTTGCTATGTCAGCACCACACCCCCCACACCTACCCGACCTCCCACTACCAGGGGATCATTGCCAGTGGGCGACTAGCCATCTGCCTGGTGGCCTGCTGTACTACTTTCTCTTCCCGTCTTCATTCTCTGTGTACAGAAGCCTGCAACTCCTGGAAATGTTGCTCACAGCTTCGTGTTAACTTTGCTTCCCCATTTGTGGAAGTGATCCAGCTGTCTTTTGAACACTGGTTAAATAGCTGATTGAGGCACTATAAACAAAGCCAGGTACTAACTGCTTCCTCCCAGTAGCCAGTATGTTCAGGGAGTTGGCTCAATTCTTGGCCCTAAGACTCCACTGTGCAATTTGTAAACCTCCTTCATCACTCATAGGCGGGCCCTAAACATTGGGCACTCAAGCACAAAGGCAGGAACGACTGATGGTGGGCACTGCTAGCGACAGGAGGGAAGAAAGGTAAGGGGCACACAACCACCCACTGGGTACCACCTCCAATACCCAGAGGAGAGAGGGCTCGTTAGAAGCCCATACCTCACCAGCACATAATTTACTTGTGTAAGAAAGTCTCACATGTACTCCACAACTCTAAAAATAAAAATAAAATAAAATGCTAAAAAAAAAAAAGAGGAAGAGAACTAAATCCCATAGCCATCCCACTAGAGACAGAGCAAGAGCTGAAATTCCCTTCTTGCAAAAGAACTTAGGAGTGTTCCTAGTCCTATCAGCTTCACAGACAGTTTGGTTTTATAAAACAACTGGGGGGAAAACTAGAGAACTCTTACTTTTGGATCTGCTGGGAAAATGATGTTGTTGTGTGTTTTCACTTAACTTTTTAAATTGTTACAATGTTATTTTTAAAAACATCAAAGCAGATCCATTGAGCATAATCTTACCAGCCTAACACTACAGATCACACTTTGATAGGTCTCCCCAAGTCTTTGCCTATTTGTACACACATTATCACATCATTATAGTCCTATTCTACACCCAGGTTTGCAGTCTGTGTTTTAAAGATTTTTTTCTTTCTTTTTTTAAATTTTTTTATTTTAAATATGTAGGGTACAATTCAGGATTAGGTATACAAGTAGTCATCATACAGGTAAAGTTTGGGCCTCCCTTCAGTCCTCACTTTACCTGGTTTAAGATCAGGTACCCTTATTGATGTTATGTGCCCCCATCTCCTGGCAGTGTGCTGCCACTACCAATCCCTTTCTTAGTATTATGGCAAATGTTCAGGGTTCACTTATGAGTGAGAGCATGTGGTGCTCAGTCCTTTGTTTCTGTGGTAGATCACTGAGTATGATACACTCTAAATTCATCTAAGATGCTACAAAGTCCATAATTTTGTCCTTCTTTATGGCTGCATGATATTCCATGGTATATATGTACCACTTTTTTATTATCCAGTTCAGTCTCAATGGGCAACATGGTTGGTTCCATATCTTTGCTATTGTGAATAATGCTGCAATAAACATGCCTGTGCAGGTATTTTTTTTTTGTAGTTTTTTTTTTTTTTTTTTTTTTTTTGGAGTCGCACTCTTTTGCCCAGGCTGGAGTGCAGTAGCATGCTTACGGCCACCTCAGTGTTGACCTGCTGGGTTCAGGCGATCCTTCTGCCTCAGCCTTCCAAGAAGCCGGAACTACAGGTACACGCTACCACGCCTGGCTAATTTTTTGATCTATTGTAGATATGAGATCTCGTCAAGTTACCCAGGCTGTTCTCAAACCTGTGGGCTCAGGCAATCCCCTCACCTCATACTCCCAAAGTGCTGGGATTACGGGCTTGAGCCACCGTACCCAGCCAGATGTTTTAAAAATATCTCCACAAGCCTAGTTATTAATGCCTATATGATACTCCTTTAAAAGAGAAGGGACAATAGAAGACAGGAGGGAATTTGCAAAACGTCAACCTCATTGTTACCACTGCCTCCCTGTCCCCTCCTCATTCTGGCTCGGGAATGTCCAAGCCTTGGGTTCTGCAATCTCTTCACGTGTTTAAAATGTATCGAGGACCTCAAGGAGCTTTTATTTGTGTGGGTTACGGGTGTCAATATTTACTAAAGTGGAAACCAAAACTGTTAAATTTTCTAAATATTTATATATTCATTAAAAAATAATAAGAAGGGTTGGGTGCGATGGCTCATGCCTGTAATCCCAGCACTTTGGGAGTTCTGAGATGGAAGAATCTCTTGAGGCCAGAAATTTAAGATTAGCCTGGACAACAGAGCGAGATCCTCTCTCTACAAAAAAAATTACAAAAATTAGCTGGGCATGGTGATGAATGCCTGTAGTTCTAGCTACTTGGGAGGTTGAGGCAGGAGAATCATTTGAGCCCAGGAGGATGAGGCTGCAGTGAGCTATGATCACCTCACTTCTCTCCAGCCTTGGAGGCAGAGTGAGACCCTGTCTACAAATAAATAAAATAGAAGAATTCTATTGTGTATTATCATAACATATTTTTATGAAAAAGTAACTATTTTTTCCAAACAAAGGAAAGTTTAGTGACAAGACTGGCATCATTTTGCATTTTTGCAAATTTCTTTAAAGTCTGGCTTAATAAAAGACATCTGGAATCTCATCTCTGCTTCTGCATTCAGTCTGCTGCAATGTGTTACTTTGGTTGAAGTGCATGAAAAAAATTCAGTCTCCCACAGATTCATAATTGGAAAAGGGATAAATGTTTTCCATAGCCTTTTGAGATAATTGTGGATATTCTCTTTGTTACTCACAAAGATTTGACAATTGGCAGTTTATTAATGATTGTGGAATTTGAAATGATGTCAATAAACTTTTCATACTCTGTTACATGAAAATCTACTGGTCTATCTTGTACTTGGAATAGATTCTATCACCCAGGCATGATTTTGACACATCATTGACACATACGTTGGTCATCCAGAAGATATTGGTTCACTGAGTTACACAAAGCTTCCTAATGTTAATATTGTGTTTCATTATAAAATATTCCCCAAAATCACATTTATTCATATCACCACTGAGCTCATCAGAAAGGTCTTTAAGTTCTGAAAATTTCTCATGCTCACAAGATAAACATATTTTTCAAAAATCGATTTTTTTTCCTTGAATTTTATCATTGGCAACACACACCATCAGTTGTTTTCCTTGAAGTAACAGACTCAATTTGTTCTTTTTTTTTTTTTTTGGATTGGAGTCCCACTCTGTCGCATAGGCTGGAGTGCAGTGGCACGCTCACGGCCACCCCAGCGTGGACCTGCTGGGCTCTGGCAATCCTTTCACCTCAGCTTTCCAAGTAGCCTTAACTACAGGCATGCTACTACACTCGGCTAATTTTTTTTATTATTTATTGTAGAGACAAGGTCTCACCAAGTTGCCTGGACTGGTCTGGAACCCACAGGCTCAGGCAGTCCTCTCGCCTCGGTCTACCAAAGTACTGGGATTACAGGGTGAGCCACTGAGCCCAGCCAGTTTGCTCTGTTTTCATAAAACATCTGCCAGATAACCCAGTCTGAACAGCCACAGTGGGTTAGTCATCCGTCAAGTAAAAATGGTATTCCATGAAAAATGTGGTTAGTTCAGCTTGTAACTCAAACACTTGCCCAACTGCTTCCTTATGACAGCCAGTACTTAGGTTCTGAAGCAGAAACATTTTATGCACACTTGTCACTTCACCACATGGAATATTAAAGAGATGAGTGGGGCTGGATACAGTGGCTCATGCCTGTAGTCCCAGCACTTTGGGAGGCTGCAGACGGAGGATTGCTTGAGCCCAGGAGTTTGAGACAAGCCTGGGCAACATAGCAAAACCTCGTCTCTACAAAAATAAAAATAAAAAAATTAACTAGGCATGGTGGCACACTCTTACAGTCCCAGCTACTTGGGAGGCTGAGGTGGAAGGATTGCCTGGGCCCAGGAGTTCAGGGATATGGTGAGCTGTGCATGCACAGCTTGGGCGACTCCAGCTTGGGTGACAGTGATACTCCAACTGAAAAAAAAAGAAAAAAGAAAAGATGAACAGGAAATCGGCTTAAAACAAAACAAACCAAAAAACTAAGGCTCCTTTCTCTATCATCCAGTAAGGATGTTGGTGTTGAGGTTGACATACCCATCAAGGACAATAACTACCATGGGTTCTAGTGCATGGTGTTCTGACCAAGCGTCTGAAGTTTCTCACTGTTGGAGCATTCATGTATCTGTGGGGGTTGCAGCTCTCTATAAGTTTCCTGTAGCCAAACCAAGAAAGAAACCATACTCAGATTTCTATAGAAATTATGACTCCATGAGAGATTTTGAGATGAGGAAGGTTGGAGTCTCACTCTGTCACCCAGACTGGAGTGCAGTGGCTGCTCCCGGCCACCGCAGCCTCGACCTGCTGGGCTCCGGCGATCCTTCCGCCTCAGCCTTCCAAGTAGCTGGAACTACAGGTGTGTGCTACCACGCCCGGCTAAATTTTTTTGATTTATTGTAGAGATGAGGTCTCGCTTGCCCAGGCGGGTCTCGAACCCATGGGCTCAGGCAATCCACCCACCTCAGCCTCCCAAGGCGTGGGATTACAGGCTAAGCCACCGAGCCCGGCTGGTATCTTTCTTACATATAAGTTTGTCACTGGTCTGTGTTCCTGAACTATGAAACGCAGTATGTGGGCTAAGAAACAGTTTATCTTGTTAAATAAACCATCAACAAATAAAAATAAAATAAAACTGAGTGTATGGTAGTAAAAGAAAAAAAAAAGCATTTCAACACCAAACTGCATTAAATCATAAAGCCACTGCTTTAATTTATGTTAGAGTCCCAGATTTATTCACTATTACAACATCATAGTAATGTTATAAAAACGGGTTTAACTTTGAAAACCTCCTGATAGGATCCTAGAGACCCCTCCCTGCCAGGAATCTGTGAATCACAGCTTGAAAACCACCGTTCTGGGAAAATATTAAGATGGGCCATTCTAGGCAAAGGAATATGTGTTACAATGGCTTCGGCCTCAGGCCTCCTCTGGGCTGAGCTGAGCTGGTCATGGGTGAGTCATAGGAACTCCTTTGATCCATTTGCTCTACGGCTGTACTAAAAAAAAACAAAAACAAAAAAAACCAAGGTTCCTCCTTGGCTGCTTTTTCCTGGGTCACATCCTTTTTCTCAACCCTCAAGGTCTTACTAATCTGGTGGTGAAAAGATATACCTAAAGGCATTCCAAAGAAAATACCTTGTCACTTCAGGCCTGGGACAGAGTTGTCCCAACTGCTTACTCCTTCCCCTGGGCTGAACTTTGGTCTGGCTGGGTCTCCCTTAAGGCTGGGAATTCTCCCAAGAGGAAAGCAGCTCTAGGTCTGCCCAATTCACTTACCTGGAGCCAAAATTATGAACAAAAGTTTTTAACTCTTTGTTTTCTCTTACCAAAAATTCATCTCATAACAACTTTGCCCAAAAATATACTCTAAGCAGAAATGGACAAAGGGACACTTAAAGCTCTCCCCACTCCATATTGGATGAGAACCACTAATTCTAGAATTTCCCTATTGTTGAATACATGCACTGCTGCACTGCTTCTAATGGTTCACATTGTAAATAAGACAACAGCAAATATTTTGCAATATATCGTTCTTCACCTTTGGATTTCTTTCTTGAGATTCCTACTTGTTGATTTTGGCCAGCATACACCTAGCCTCTGACAGGAAAACACTTTTATGTCATGGTATTAGGTTCAAAACCTGGGAATCCTGTGATTTGTGTGGGCCACACCCTTGATTCCAGTAAGAACAGTTCTCTTTTCACAGGAAATGGTACTAACATAAGTGATGTTAGTAGTGAACAGATGTCCAGTTACTAAGACAGGGAAAACCAAGGTCATGCTGAGGGAGCAGAATCCATACAACAGGAAGTAGTCACAAGATGTGCATAGGTGACCACAGCATTGAAATACCAGATTTGAGGCATTATACAAGATACAGCCTATAGACAATGAGTCTAGTATAGTGATTTTTAGAAAAACGGGCTTGGGTTCAGGTATATCTAGATTCAATTTCCAGTTCTACAAATTAGGTGTGGGACCTTACAAAAGTCACCTAGAGTGGGCGGGCCCGCGCGCTCCTCTCGCCGTGCGTCAGTGCGTGAGTCCGGCCCCCCCACGCACTCCGGAGCGGCTCCCGAGTTCACACCCGGCTTCTCTCCAGCCTCGGCCTGCGTGTCACAGTCGCCGTCATACTGGGCTCCGCTCTCCGACGCTGCGTGGTGGCCGCGGTCGCTTGGGCCGGCCCTCGAAGCCTCCTGTATGCCTCCCCGGCCCCCGTCCCCGCCGCCGCTATCCATTCAGTTCGCTGCTATTCCCATGGGTCACATGAGACAGATGAGGAGTTTGATGCTCGCTGGATGACATACTTCAACAAACCAGATGTAGATGCCTGGGAATTGCGTAAAGGGATGAACACACTTGTTGGCTATGATCTGGTTTCAGAACCCAAAATTATTGATGCTGCTTTGCGGGCATGCAGACGGTTAAATGATTTTGCTAATGCAGTTCACATCCTAGAGGTTGTTAAGGACAAAGCAGGACCTCATAAGGAAATCTACCCCTATGTCATCCAGGAACTTAGACCAACTTTAAATGAATTGGGAATCTCCACTCCAGAGGAACTGGGCCTTGACAAAGTGTAAACCCCATGGATGTGCTTCCCAAGGATGTATTAGTATTGCTACTTGATTGTAAACAGTTACCTGGAAATACTGATGATAACATATTACCTTATTTGAACAAGTTTTCCTTTATTGAGTACCAAACTATGTAATGGTAATTTGGACTTTAATAAAAGGGAAATGAGTTTGAACTGAAAAAAAAAAAAAAAGGTCACCTAAACTCTCCAAGCCTTGGCTTCTTATAGCTGAAATGGAAATTGTACATGATGTTACAGTGTTTTCTGTAACCTCTCCTTATGCAGGTTTCTTTGGCCTTAATCCATTTTCTTTTGCTCTTAATAATACTTGAAACTGTATAATTTATTTTTTTAAAAAAGTTTATTTCTTACCATTATGTAGGCTGGGAAGTCTAAGGTCAAGAGAGTACATCTGGTGAGAGCCTTCTTGCTGGTAGGGACATCTTGGCAGAGTCTCAAGATGCTGAGGAGCATCACAGAGTGAGGGGGCTGAGTGTTAGCTCAGGTTTCTCTTCCCCTTCTTACAAAGCTATGAGTCCCACTCCCATGATAACCCATTAATCCATTAACCCATGAATGGATTTATCCATTCACAAGAGTAGAGCCCTGAGGATCCAATCACCTCTCAAAGGCCCCATCTGTCAATACTGCCACATTGGAGATTAAATTTCAGCATGAGTTTTAGAGGGGACAAATATTCAAACCATAGCAGATGGTACCCACTCTGTTGCTGATAGCCTCCAGATCCTTTGTGCTGTCCCTTGTGGTTTCCCTATTCTTCCCACATAGTTTGTAATTAAGCTCTTGGTAAATAAACCCAGCTCAAATTATTCTACTTTTAGTGCACCATCTGATACCAGTTGGAACCCACACTAATACAGCGCCTTTCCTTGCTTTTCTCTGTATCACAGGGCACTACATCCCTTGGGCCCTCTGGCTTCCAGGTGGACACTGAATGGTGGAAGGTGGGACTTGCAGGTATGTCTCTTTCAGTAGTGCCTCCTGTGATTCCAGTTTCTACCAGTGACTGGCCCCTGGGCTTCAGTAACACAGTCTCTTCCTTTTTGCTGTTGCTGATTCCAGTTGCTGCACCTTTGTTGTCTGGGTTCTCACCTCTTCCATCACCTGCATAACCAGCTCCCTGGTTTCAATTTCCTTTGGTTTAAATACTCAGAAATATTCTATTATCCTGGTTGGACCTTGGCTGATACATCCTCCAAGCCTCAGTTTCTTCATCTCTAAAGCAAAGCTAATAAATAATACCTATCTACAGAGGATATTGTAAGAATATATATCTTTTGTTTTAGTTGGAGTCTCACTCTGTCACCCAGGCTGGAGTGCCATGGTACACTCACGGCCACCCCAGCATCAACCTACTGGGCTCCGGCAATCCTTCCACCTCAGCATTCCACATAGCTGGAACTACAAGTGTGCGCTACCATGCCTGGCTAATTTTTAATTTATTGTAGAGAGGAGGTCTTGGCTCGTCTTACCCAGGCTGGTCACGAACCCGCGGGCTTAGGCAATCCACTCACCTCAGCCTCCCAAAGTGCTGGGATTATAGGCTGAGCTACTGAGCCTGGCCATGAGAATACTAATGTATGAAAAACACATGGTAACTGCTTGGTAGATATAAGCCATTATTAGTCTTAGAGTTTATCCTTGGAATGAAGTCCATTCTTTGTAAAGTGACTTAAAAAATATGGCTTCTGTCTTCCTCTTCAGGCTCTTCTCTCTGTCTCATACAGACACTCCAGCCCTACAGAATTTCCAGTTACTTTAAGTTTTTCATTGCTTCCAGTACTCATCCTGGCATAACACTTATTTTACATTATTAAAATCACTTTTCTTTCTCCATCTTCTCTGCTAAAGGTATGAGGTCCCCGGTACTTGTTCATAGTGCATGCATTCTAAATGCTCAATAAATATATACAGAAAGAAGGAAGAAGGCAGGAGAAAGGACAAGGAGGGTGGAGGAAGGAAATGAGAGAGGAACAAGTAGGCAAGTAGTAGTAAGAAGCACAATGTCCCAGAGTTCCTAGAAAGATGGTGAATTCACAATCCAAACCAGTAAGTCCGGATTAAAGGCATAGACAAGAGCTACTTGTTGCTAAGAGGCAAAGGATCAGAAATCTAGATGGAAAGCAGTGTGAGTCTGTACACACAAAGACAACATAAAGTGAGCATGAAACTGAGCTAAGTTTCCAGTCCAGTTAGGAGCTTTTCATTCACTTCTTGCTAACACAGGAAGCTGCTTCACCACCCATTATGCAAGGTAAGAATGGCAAATGGTGGCATCTGGCTGGAACAGGATTGAGAGGAAGTATGGGCAGATGATTCCCACAGAAACACAAGGCTGTAGAACACTGGGCATATTCTTTGAGTCAAATGATTCAGGTGGCTTTCAAAAGTTTTAGTGCATGAGGAAAATCCCACGGCTCTCTCTCTTATTTTCCCTTTCACCATGGAAACTCACCAAGCTGAGCTATCTTCATGAGCTATCTGCATGACCAAACCAATCAGATACCTAATCATCTCTAGTCTTGGTGCTGAGCTCTGTCTCAGCCCAGATGACTAGCGTGTTCAGGCTGGATGTCCCATAGGGGGAGACTGGTTACCCCTCTTGCCCCCTGGAACTGGTTAAGGACTGGGCGGGATATGTCTCATGTTCCTGTTGTGAAATGGAAGGAAAAAACAGGGGATGTGATTCATGTCTGTAGACACATAGTATTCCTGACAGCTAATCAGGAAATGCCATTTTATGTTTGGTCTTGTAAAGCCTCTTCAAATGTTTGACAGAGGCTAAATGGGAGAAATCATTTTAAAGTGAGCTCTTGTTATCTCTTCAAGGACTGATGCCATAAACGCACCACCAAGTTCCAAGAAAACTTTACACTCCCTTCCTCTTCCTCTGCCCCTTTCCCTCCCCACCATCCCCACTACCAACACACACACACACACACACACACACACGCACGCACAGGCACACACACACTCACATACCCACATACACATTCTTCAGAAGAAACATCATACAACGTGAGGCACTTTAGACTGAAGTATGTTGCTTGTTTTCAAGGCAGAATGAGTTTCTCTTAACTTATAATGAAATAAAAAATATTTAA